>OVBX01002953.1:0-18307 GCA_900406325.1 Erucastrum elatum | reverse complement strand
TTAAAATTCACTCGACCTGCACCCGCATATTGAATTTTTCAAATTTGCCGACCCGCATCCGGCCCCAGCAGGTCAAACAGTGCTGGACCTGCGGGTAAAAACTCAAATTCTCAACTCTAGTTTNATTTTTATTTAAGTTTATTTCCACGAATTTATAAAATTTCAATTTCTAATATCAACTTTTTAAAATTATTGCAGACTTTAATTTATGTTATTAAAAAGTTTATGAGATATGAAATTGATTATATAAAAACATAATTTATATAGTTAGACCCGATTGAAATAAGCCCACAAAACCAAAAGACAATAATAATATTAATGAATTTTGTTAGTTAGTCATATCATTAAGGGTATTTTTGAAAGATTTCAACATTCCTGTCAGTGTAAGGAACATAAAATAATAACGACCGCAAATGTCCTTTATTAATTAGAAAGTAACAAGAGTACCAGGGATATGGTGTATGAAAAGTCATATGTATGAAAATTAACAGATTGACTCTGAGTATTAAAAGGGTTGATTTCAAATAGCTGAGAATTAAAAAGTCTATTTTTCGGTGTTATAATGCACTTTGATTTGATCTTTACTTACCAGCTATTGCGTTTAAATTCTATGAAATTATTCGAGAACTCTTAAGCGAACCAATTAGGCTACGGTTCGAAACCATGAGACGACGTCTGTTGAAGCGTTGGCTTGCCTTCATGATAAATCTATACAGTACCAATATGACCATGGAATTCAAAATGCGCTTCTCCTATTTTAATTTCTTGTTTAGGTGTCTCTTCTGTAGTCATGGAGGATGACAGCAGGATTACATTGACTATTTGACTGGGACAGCGGATCCACAGAAGCTACTCAACAAGCTGAAAACTTACCGGCCTATGATACGGAAGGTTACGCTGAGCAAGAAGGACGATTCATGCGAAGGTGTTCTCCAAGCAGGAAGCACAATTCAGGTGTACATGATGCTACTGGCAGTGAGCAATGGGAGAAAGGATATAAAAACTTGAGTATCCGTGATGGGGGAGAAGCGTACAGTGGTAGGTTGAGTATCATGAGTTCACCAGCATGTAAATGGGACGGACATTCCAACCGTTGCACCCAATAATGCCACAACTATAACACCCAACAGCGATGACTGGTACTCATTCTACGAGTTCCTCAGCAACCGTATGCCGCCGCTGACTCTAACTCTGTAGTTTTATAAAGTTTATTATGATATTTCACACACACTATCTGCAACTTTACAACGGTTTAGTACATATATAATCTAAAGGTTTCCTAGAAGCAAAGGCTTCCCAAAACACAACCCACGTAAATTACAGATGTCCAAAAAAGTCACTTGCTTTCCCATGCAAGTCATATCAAAATAGATTACGTAATCACTTGACCATCTTGCAACATCTTTGACTTGTTTGACTAAGGCATTTTCTAACAAATCTCTTCCTTGCCTTTGCTCCTGCAAACACCTAGTTTGTTTCTCAGATATTCAAACCTTGCTTTTGGTAAAGCTTTGGTGAATACATCAGCAATTTGATCATTTGTTTTGCAGTCCGCTAACTTTATTTCTCCATTCTTCTGTTCTTCTGTTAGATGATACAACTTGATATTGAAATGTTTGGTTTTGCCATGAAAGACAGAATCCTTTGAGATAGCTATAGCAGCTTGATTATCAACAAAAATATCTGTTGGTTCCTTTTGCTCCATATGTAGGATCGGTAAGTAGTTTTCTGATCCAAATTGCTTGATTTACCGAGGCATTTGCTGCAACATACTCTGCTTCTGCAGTACTCTGAGCTATAACATATTGTTTCTTTGAACACCATGAAAACATTCCTCATCCAAAAGTGAAACAGAAACTTGTTGTGCTTCTCATATCATCAATAGATCCAGCCCAATCACTATCAGAAAATCCAGTAAGCTTGGGACTGTGAGAAGATGTATACTTGATGACATACTCTGTTGTTCCTCTAACATATCTCAAGATTCTTTTTGCAGCTTGAAAATGTATTTCACTGGCACAATGCATAAACCTTGATAGAGAACTTACAGAAAACATTATGTCAGGTCTGGTGGATGTGAGATACATCAAGCAACCAATCAAGCTTCTGTATTTATTTTCATCTATCTTTTCAGCTCCATCCTCTTTGCTGAATTTCTCCTTTTGATTCATTGGCGTGTCTTCTTTTACATTCTTCCATCTGAAACTTCTTCAGAATCTCTTTTGCATACTTCTTTTGATGTATAATAATTCCATCACTTCTTTGTTGCACTTCCATTCCCAGAAAATAAGACATCAAACCGAGATCTGTCATCTCAAACGCTTTGAGAATTTCAGACTTGAAAGCACCCACTAACATCTCGTTATTTCCTGTCACAAGCAGGTCATCAACATAAATGGAAACCACAAGTAAATTGCCACTTGTCTCTTTGATATAAAATGTAGTTTCACTTTGACTTTTGACAAATCCCATCTTCTGAAGATGTCAATTCTTGTGTACCACACTCTTGGTGCCTGTCTAAGACCATACAAAGCTTTTTTCAACAAATAGACTTTGTCCTCCTCTTCCTTTACTCTAAACCCAGCAGGCTGTTCTACATAGATTTCTTCTTCGAGATAGCCATTTAGAAAGGCTGATTTGACATCTAAGTGAAATACTTTCCAAGTATTTTGAGCAGCCAATGCAAGCATCATTCGTATTGTGTCTAACCTTGCCACTGGAGCAAAGGTTTCCGAAAAATCCACTCCATATACTTGGCTATAGCCCTTCATCACTAATCTGGCTTTATGCTTGTTTATAGATCCATCAGCATTGAGTTTAGTCCTATAAACCCATTTAACACCAATTATCTTTCTGTCTGATGGTCTGTCTACTAGCTGCCAAGTATCATTTTTATCAATCATTCTAAGCTCTTCATTCATTGCTTCAACCCAGTTTTGATCCTTTTCAGCATCCTCATATTCACCAGGTTCAAAGACAGCAATATTGCAATTTTGATAGATATCAGACAGTAATCTTGTACCTCTCACTGGAATATCATCGATGTCATCTCTAGTGTCTTGTAGAATCCTAGGCACCTGTTCTGAATCTGGTGGCTCCCAATTCCATTGTTTATCTTCCATAAAAGTCACATCTCTGCTTACCAAAAGCTTTTCATTTTGAGGATGAAAGATTCTATAAGCTTTGCAAGAATCACTGTAACCAACAAACACTCCAGGTTCTCCCTTCTTGTCAAGCTTATCTCGTTTCACATATGGAACATGAGTGAAACAAAGACAACCAAACGTCTTCAGATTACCCATGTTTGGCTTGTACCCATTCCAGACTTCATATGGTGTCTTTTTGTCCGAAGGTCTTGTTGGTAACCTATTGAGTAAGAATACTGCAGTGTTTGCAGCCTCTGTCCATAAATTCTTTGGAAGCTATTTTTCATGCAACATGCATCTTGTCATCTCCATAATGCTTTGATTTTTTCTCTCACTTACACCATTTTGTTGAGGGGTGTATGGAGCTGTAAACTGATGCTCAATACCAGATTCTTCACAAAACTTTCCAAAAGTCTTATTTGTGTATTCAGTCCCATTATCAGACCTCAAAGTTTACAACTTGCAACCACTTTGATTTTCCACCAAAGACTTGAATTTCCAGAATATGTTAGGTACCTCACTCTTGAATTTAATGAAGTAAATCCAACAAAATCTGCTGTAATCATCAATGAACACAATATAGTACTTACTACCATTCAAGGATGGTGTGCTCATAGGACCTCCAACATCCGTGTGTACTAGCTGCAGCTTTTTTGTAGCTCTCCAAGTTGTTTTAGGAAATGGTTTTCTTGCGATCTTCCCATATTGACAAGCTGTACAATCTCCTAAATCACTTTCCGATTCTTACTTTAGAAGTAACAAATGTGTCTAGTACCTTGAACAGTTCCTCGTCGTTGGTCATATGGTTTGTAAAACCACTGTCAATCAACCAAGAACCACTTGAGAAGTTAGCTGTTACAAAGCTTGTTGCGACAAACAATTTTTCTTCATTTTCTTCGATAATAGCATTTGCTTCATCTTTTTGCTGTGTCTTGCAAACTCGCTCCACATGACCGAGTTTACCACATTTTCTACATTTAATATCTGGTCTCCACCAACACTTTCTTTCTTCATGACCTGTCTTCTTACAGTGAGGACAAGTTTCATTGCTATTAAGTTTGTATATCCGTTTATCTGAAACTCCCTTTGCTTGAAAAGCCTCTTGAGTTTCATTATTTTCTTGAAAAGCTCCTTCCATTGATCCTTCTTCTCGCATTGATCGTCTTTGCTCTTGAGTTTGCATTGCATTTACCAATTCTGCCAAAGAGATACTGGATAAATCTTTGGTTTCTTCAAGTGAAGAAATTTTAGATTCATATCTCTCAGGTATGGATACCAAAATCTTCTCTACAATTCTTTCATCTGAGAAGTCTTTACCAAGCAGTCTCACCTTGTTGATAATACTTAGTAGCTTATTTGAATATTCTCTTATGGTCTCTGTCTCCTTCATTTTCTGAATTTCAAACTCCCGACTCAGATTAAGTATCTGCATGTTCTTGGTTCTTTCATTTCCTTCATACTCCTTTTTGAGATATTCCCAAATAAGTTTTGCTGATCCCAAATTCATCACTCTTGTAAATATGGTAATTGACAGAGCAGAGAATAAACATGCCTTGGCTTTAGACTTCTTTGTCTTCTTTTCTTTGTGATTTCTAAGCTGGGCTAGCGTGGGATTTTCAGGCAGGGGAAACACTTCATAATCTTCTTCTATAGCCTCCCAGAGACCAAGAGCTTCAAGATGAACTGTCATCCTAACTGCCCAAGCTTGATAATTTTCACCATCGAATACAGGTGGTATGCTGGAGAAATTTGTTTATGTTTCCATCATAGATCAGATACCAGTTTGTAGTTTTATAAAGTTTATTATGATATTTCACATACACTATCTGCAACATTATAACAGTTTAGTACATATATAATCTAAAGGTTTCCTAGAAGCAAAGGCTTCCCAAAACACAGCCCACGTATATTATAGATGTCCAAAAAAAAGTCACTTGCTTTCCCATGCAAGTCATACCAAAATAGATTACGTAATCACTTGACCATCTTGCAACATCTTTTACTTGTTTGACTAAGGCACTTTCTAACAGACTCACTCTGGGTGCGGCGCCGAAGATGTCATTGATTTTCTTCGCACAGGGCAGGTTTCAGGCTGCATCGAGGCTCTTGTTAGCCGCCTCAGTACTAAGACTATTATAACTATTTTGCTAGTCTAAAAATTTGTCTGTAAAATAGAACTCTGTTTTGTTTTAATAGAGTAGATAGTTCTAACTCATTTCAAAATACAAATTGTCATAAAATATGCATTGGGATTTCAGAACATCAAATGAAGAAAAGTTTTAAAACTTGTTATAAACTAAAATGGAAGGAGTATGGCTTAAAATTCCTTTGTCATTTGGATGAAGAGGAAAATTGAAGTTCATTTTATAGTCAAATTAGATTCATCCTAATAAGTTTTAAAAATTTATTTTATATAATACTCATCGAGATGAATCATTTAGATAAATCTACTTTTTGATGAAAATGAGCATATCCAAAATAATAAATGTCAAATTTAATTTTTTTTGTCGACTTCAAATTTAATTTATCTAAATAAAATATTTGAATCCAAAATTTTATAAATAAATAATTACTAGAGTTGGACCCGTACGACCGAACGGGTATTTATTTTCATTTTTGTATATAAATAAATATTATTTAAATGTTTATCAGTTTATAGTTTTAAATATTTACATATTTCTAAATTTTTATAAACACAACAATCGAATAGTTTATGTGCTGTAAAAATAATATTCCGTTCTTGTTATTAAACTTTTGAAAAATTAATATTGACCTATTGATAGTTTGAGTAATATTTCTTGTAACATAAAATTGTTTGCCAAATGTAAAAAGAATTTAAATATTTTGATCAAATATGAATAATATGGTAAGATTTAGATACATTACAAAATATTTATATGGTTATAAACATTAAACATTGATTTACAAATAATTCAAAAATATTTAAATTTCGGTATTAATTTTTTTTTTGTTGAAAATAATTAATAGCAACCAAAAAGGTTAAACATATACTTTAAAAATTCTTGAAAAATATATAATCTTAGGTGAGATTTAATTATATGAAAATATTATTGAGTCACAAATATTTCATCTTGTTAGTTTAAAATATTGAAAATCTTAGCATATATAGATTTTATTATTCAAAATAATTAATGGTAGGTTAAACATATATTTTAGGAATATCCAAAATATTGTTTAGTGTCAAATTTAAACTTGAATTTCGTTTAAAATAATTAATCGTAATATTATCCAATTTTAATATTGTTAAAATAAATTTTAAATATGAATATTCCTAAAAAATCAGCTGCTTTTTTTAGGAAATATTTTTAAATACGAAATTAAGTTAAATTGATTTAGGAAACTATTTAATAAATAGAAAAAGACAATAATTCTTTAAATATATGTTCATTTAATGGTTCATTTAATTAAATCAGTGGCAAGCCATTGTAATTAAAACTGAAACCTAAGGAATAATTTCTATCGTACTTCAATTTTAATAATAAAGATGATATAAATAAAAGCTTCTCATCAAAATCATAACTTGTTAGGTCTTGGTAAGTGCTTGATTGTAAGCTCTCTAGTGCAGTGCCATGCCGCGAGAAGGCTAGGTTTGGAACCTCTCGAGCAACCCAGTGAGGAAAAGCCACACTGTCAGAATGAAACGCGTCAAAAGGTTATTTACGGTTCTCTTCTTGGTAAAGTTCCCAGGCTTTGTTGTACCGCCATTTTCCTGGCTCTGCACTGCATCGCCGTGGGAATGGATTATAGGGTTTATGGTTTGATCGGAAACTAGGGAGCTTTTGTTTGTTTTAGAAGAAGGGTCTAAGGGAGAGGTGAAAACAGAGAAAAATAGTCTTGGGATGCAGAAGCAGATAAGCTATTCAACAAGAGAAATTAACACACACACACACAAATTACAAGCTGAACGGAAAGGACTATACAGTGCACAGTATGGCATGGTGTAATGGACTCCTTGGTAGATATGAACTAAGCAGCAGCATCACACGGGTAGACACCACACCAGCTTCAGTGTATGTTGCCAAAGGGTGCATGAATCCTTGAACTGATTAATGTTCATCATCAAACTAAGGGGTTTCACAATTAATCTATGGTCTCGAGTTATGGAAGGCTCTCAAGACTTGTGCAGCCAAAAAGTTTAAGCTCGACGATAGATTTTGAGTTGTGTATCCCAGGATGCAGTTGCTGAAGCCTACTGCAGTTTTCCAGATCTAGTGTAACAAGATTTGTGAGATTCTCTGTTGACAATGGAACCTCTCTTATAGCAGTCCCAGCTATATATAACTTTTTCAAGTTTGGTGCAAACCCCTGAATCTCCTCGATCTCTGAGCAGCAAGACAAATTAAGAAGCTTGAGAGACGTCAAATGAACCATGGCTGGCAAAGTCCGCAAAACAGAACAGTCTTTCATATTCAAAGTAACAAGCTTTCCACAACGAGGAAGGGACGTGCAAATGTCAATTAGACTAGTACATTCTTCGAGATCAATATCCTAAAGGTTCATGGCTTCTGATAACATCAGAATATCAGTTAAGTTTTTGAGTTACTCAGTCTGATTTTCTTTAGCTTCTCTAGATTCTGTTTACAACGTCAAAATAACCAAGAAGAGTCATTCAAATGCGAGTTTATAAATTCACGTAATGTAGCATAATGTCAGCACTTACTTTCTTCTCTTCCCATAGCTTCTCCATGATGCTATATGGCATGTTTATCTCAACAAGGTTCTCCGGAATAAATTCCTGAGGCAAGTGTTCTAGAGGGTAATGCTCCCAGTGAAGTAGCCTTAGCTCTTCAGGTAACGTATCAAGGCCTTGGCTTTATCTAGTAGATGGTTTTCTTATATATGTAAGCCTCACGGCATATCTAGTTTTATCAATAATAATAATATTACTTCTTCAATCTTTATCTCTCTCTGGAACTACCTAGCGTGAGTTCCATCGAACTTAAGCGAACCGAGCTCTGTCCCTTCGAGTTGATCTCTCTACATCTACGATCATCTTCTAGGTCTGCCTCTCCTCTTACTTCGAATCTGCAAGAAGGATTTCTGAAGATGTATATGATGTGTCAGTTCGTGAAGTACTACAGGAGATAGTACAAATGTGTGTCATGAAGATGGGCTGAATTGGAGTTCGTGTTTTGTGATTTCGGTTGGCTTGCTAAGCTTGGAGAAGAGGTAATATATTTATTGGGAAGTTTACATTAAGTATAAAAGATATTACTTGAAAAGGAAAAGGCAAGAGAGTTATTCTTTAAGAGAAAAAGGAAAGTTGTTTATGTTATTTTGGAAAGAACTTGTGGAACAAGTTCTGGCTATCTATATTAGGAGGACGTGCCTCCATGGAGAAATGTGTCTCTGCTAAAAAGAAAGAAGAGTTGAGAGATCGTTTGGTGTGTGCTTGTGTGATCAAGCCTTTGGTGTCACTGCTGTGCGTTAGTTTCTAACGTAGTTGGTGAAGTACTTCCGTGAAGTGGGAAGATTGAAGCCTAGACTCAGGGGGAGTTTAGCTTGGGGTTTGAAGGATCCTGATAAACAGAAGTATAGCATCTAGGGTGAGTTTTAGCTTAGGATTGAGGCTAATCCTAAAGGATTCTTGTAATAGAAAATATTGGTGTAAGACTTTCTTATTCTAGTGAATTCGAAAAGATAAACTTGTGTGTTTTACTTTCTGCTATTATTTTTCTGCCCTC
Organism: Erucastrum elatum; assembly: GCA_900406325.1. Taxonomy (NCBI): domain Eukaryota; kingdom Viridiplantae; phylum Streptophyta; class Magnoliopsida; order Brassicales; family Brassicaceae; genus Erucastrum; species Erucastrum elatum. Next base: position 9,456 of record OVBX01002953.1, on the reverse strand, counting down.
ACTACATTAACAAGTGGTATCAGAGTGGGGCTCGATAGAGTTAACGACTTAGTTTTGAGTAGATTAAGGTGAGTGACAGAGACTGCATCAAGAAGAAGAACATAGTTTTTGATGGCGGCATATCAAGAGGGAACGTCTATGACAAAACCCCCACGTCGTGATTCATCCAATTATGGATATTGGAAGGTTCGTATGCAATTTTTTATCAGTGGGCTTGATGAGGATTGTTGGATTTCTATTGAGGCTGGTTGGAGTCCTCCGGTGATGCTCAATGATGAGAAGGTGGAAGTTTTTAAGCCAAGAGATATGTGGACTGCTGCAGAGAAGAAGGCTTCAAGTTGCATCTCTAAGGCCAAGACTGCAATTTACAATGCTATTGATGCGAGCTACTTCAAGTTACTTTCTCAATGTGCTTCAGCTCAGAAGTCATGGAAGACATTGGACAATATGTTTGAAGGTACTGCAAGTGTCAAGCGTACCAAGCTGGATATGTTAGCATCAAGTTTTGAGAATCTGAGGATGGATGAAGAGGAAACCGTGGCTCAGTTTAGTGCTAAGTTGTGTGATATTTCCAATGAATGTTTTGCACTTGGAAAGCAATACAAGGACAAGAAGCTGGTGAAGAAGCTGAAGAGATCATTGCCATCCAAGTTTGAGTCAAAGATCTCTGTTGTAGAAGAAGCTCACAATCTGGATGAGATGTCTTTTGATGAATTCGTTGAGATTTTTCAAGCTTTTGAGCTGAGTAGATTACATAGAGGAAAGGTGAAAAGCAAAGAAGATCCACATGGAATTGCTTTGAAGAGTTCATATTCTGAAGATCCTATGGTGATGCTGTCAAAATACTTTGCTGGATATCTGAAGCGAAGAGAAGAAAGGATGAAGAATGCAAGGAGAAGTGATTCAGGCAGATCATCATCAAAGGTACAATGCTTTGAGTGCAATGGATTTGGTCATGTTCGAAAGGATTGTGGGAATTTACTGAAGCTAAAGAAGAAGGATGACGTCAAGTATGAATCTGGTACTGATTCAGATGATGGTGAGGAGTTGAAGAACATGGTGGCGTTCACAATTCCGGATTCTAGGTCTGAGACAAAATCTGCGACGGAATCTGCTACGGGATCTGCAACAGCGTCTGTGTCAGGAGGTTCATGTAGAAGTGATGATGATGCTGTAGGTGATGACGATGATGGAGACTTTGATCCTGGTAGGAATTATGAGATGTTGTATGAGAATTGGCTCAAGCAGGTTGAGACGAATTCAAAGTTTGCTAAGGAGAAGGTCAAGCTAAAAGCTCAAGTTGCTGAAGCACTTAAGTATGCCTCAGAGAAAGAAGAAGAAGCACGACTGGCTGGTGCTCAACTTGTAGAAACTCAGAAGGGTTTGAAGATGCTGAATAGTGGGACGAAGCAGCTAGATCATCTGCTCAGTATTGGAAAGAGTGATCGATGTGGCCCTAGATATCAAGGAGAATATTCTACAGCTGAAGATATTTATTGTCAGTAGAGAAAACGGGGGTTTTAGCTACGTCTGCTATGAAGCCAGAGGTTAAGGTGTCTGATGGGAATGCAACAAAGGGAAAGACTGCAGTGAAGGCAGTAACTGATGTGAGGAATGCGAGTGCTACGCGTACTACTACGGCAACTGTTACGGCGACTGCTCCAGAGAAAGGTTATGGATTGAAGAGTGTACCTAGACGAAAGTTTCGGCCTGTTTGTCATCATTGTGGTGTTGTTGGACACATTAGGCCAAAATGTTTCAAGTTATTGAGGGAGAAGAATCAGATGAAGCAAGCTTATGGTACTTATGGTATGAAGTGTCATGGTCCAATATGTTATTCTTGTGGAGTTCAAGGGCATATGCGGCGTGATTGTTTCAAGTCTGTTCAAGGAGCTAATCATGGAGGATTTGGGCTCATGAATATGTGGTCTAAGAGATTTGATCATTATGGAGATGGTGGAATGGGATTTCCTCCTTACTTTGGAGGCTATAGATCTTCATATTAGTTTTTGACAATGATGTGACTCATAGGGGGAGATTGAAGACGTGGTATTCTGTCTTGAGGTGATGAGTTCATATGCATAGTCAAAAAGGGGGAGATTGAAGATGTATATGATGTGTCAGTTCGTGAAGTACTACAGGAGGTAGTACGTGTGTGTGTCATGAAGATGTGCTGAGTTGGAGTTCTTGTTTTTTGTGATGTCGGTTGGCTTGCTAAGTTTGGAGAAGAGGTAATATATTTATTGGAAAGTTTACATTAAGTGTAAAGGATATTACTTGAAAAGGAAAAGGCAAGAGAGTTATTCCTTAAGAGAAAAAGGAAAGTTGCTTATGTTGTTTTGCAAAAAACTTGTGGAATAAGTTCTGGCTATCTATATTAGGAGGATGTGCCTCCATGGAGAAAGGTGTCTCTGTTAAAAAGAAAGAAGAGTTGAGAGATCGTTTGATGTGTGCTTGTGTGATCAAGCCTTTGGTGTCACTGCTGTGCGTTAGTTGCTGACGTAGTTGGTGAAGTACTTCCGTGAAGTGGGAAGATTGAAACCTAGACTCAAGGGGAGTTTAGCTCGGGGTTTGGAGAATCCTGATAAATAGAAGTCTAGACTCTAGAGTGAGTTTTAGCTTAGGATTGAGGCTAATCCTAAAAGATTATAATAGAAAAGATTGGTGTAAGACTTTCTTGTTCTAATGAATTCGAAAAGATAAATTTGTGTGTTTTACTTTCTGCTATTATTCTCTGCTCTTACTACATTAACAATTTCTAGTTCGGGAATTTATCTACTTATCACAATGACATCACCACAATGACATCAGCTTTCTTCACCGGCACCATGAGTTCCCCAGTCAAGAACGGCTTTGTTACCAAGTTGTTATGGAAAGCTTTGTAAAACTTACGAGAAAAGGATATGTGTACTGCTATGATAAACCGTTACGGGGTTGAGAAAAATTATCCGGGAGTCTCTCTCTCTCCTCCCCTTAAAATTTTGATCAAACCAATTAATGCCTTTCTCGTTATATTTGCACATACTTAAATACTAAAGCTCTATAGCCCACGTGATCAGCTAATCTCCTGCCTTCACAGATCTTCAGATAGAGCACAATACTCTTTGTAACGTGGAAACGACTGTGTATTACTTCTTAACACTCAAAATATAAGAGTTAACCCCAATCTCTTAAGAAACTCTTAAGAAGACCCAATTACAATTCACCAAAAAGCCAACTTTACAAAGTCCAACTCTACATTTTTACTAACGACTCCACAATTTCCCGCGCTTGCAACGACTGTAACTTCCATAACAGAATCTGCTATAGTCACTACTGCTTATCCTGATACCTTGTTCTATATTCATCCTGCTACCTTTTAGATGTCCTTCTCCACGTTATCCTTCTCAGCAGACGACACCAACTGGGCCTTGCCTTTTCTCCTTGCGTAATGGTGCAGGATAGGAGGACGAAGGGCCTCATATCTAACACCAGAAAGTTTAAGCTCGACAATAGATTTGCGTATCCCAGATGGCAGTTTCTGAAGCCTACTGCAGTTTTCCAGATCTAGTGTAACAAGATTAGTGAGATTCTCTGTTGACAATAGAAGCTCTCTTATAGCAGTCCCAGCTAGATATAACTTTTTCAAGTTTGGTGCAAACCCCTGAATCTCCTCAATCTCTGAGCAGCCAGATAAATTAAGAAGCTTGAGAGACGTCAAATTAACCATGGCTGGCAAAGTCCGCAAATTAGAACAGTCTTTCATATTCAGAGTAACAAGCTTCCCCGGAAGGGACATGCTAATGTCAACTAGACTAGTACATCCTTCGAGATCAATATCCTCAAGGTTCAGGGCTTCTGATAACATCATAATATCAGTTAAGTTTCTTGAGTGACTTAGTCTGATTTTCTTTAGCTTCTCGAGATTCTGTTTACAACGTCAATAACCAAAAAGATTCATTCAGATGCAAGTTCATAAATTCACGTATGTAGCATAAAGTCAGCACTTACTTTATTCTCTTCCCATAGCTTCTCCATGTTGCTATATGGCATGTTTATCTCAACAAGGTTCTCCGGAATAAATTCCCGAGGCAAGTGTTCCAGAGGGTAATGCTCCCAGTGAAGTAGCCTTAGCTCATCGGGTAACGTGTCAAGGCCGTCAGGTAGACTTAGCTTGCACTGGTTCCCAGAGGTGGAACCATAGATCTTCAGCAATCTAAGTCCATACATGTTATCAAACATAGTCGGACTCAACTTGATAGAGTTCTCACAGGTCAAGTCAGACGCATCCAGGAAGATTCCTTCAATTGCTTCTGTCCCCTAACGAAGAAAAAAACACATTATTGGTAGGGTAACATCAGATCTTACAACTAAAGAAATGATGATTATGAAGCATATGGAGTTTTAAAAGAATTAAACGCATGTTAACTTACTGAATTTGTTGTCAATACAGTAGTAATGTCGTTAGAGTCCCACAATCTGCTACGCTCGCATGGATCCTCGTCTTCTTCAAGAACAATAAATCGACCGAAATCTTGGAAAGGAATAGGCATCTCTATCGCATTGTCCACAAGAGTAATGAGAGACTCGTCTATAAGATCACAAATCCCCAAATTAGTAAGAAACCCGCAAGCATCAAGCAACTGCACCACGTGATCTCTGTCATCCCCACTGAAAAAGCATGCAAGGTCCAAAAATATGTTCTTTTGGTTCCCATCTAGCCCATCAAAGCTTCTCCGAAATGTTTCCTCAATCTGAGTTGGAGGATTTCTCCGCAAGCTTTGGAGATGCTTCTTCATGTCTTTTACATGCTGCTTTGACACAGAGGAGCCCAAAACTTCGAGAGACAATGGAATACCACTGCTGCAGCTCACAACCTCTTTGATGACTTCACCTTCTCCATTCAAGTATTGTTTGCATAGGCGAGAAGATTCATAATCGGATAATCTTCGAATTTCGTATGGCTCTTTAACCTTGCACTGTACAAGAACCTGTTTCCGTCTAGAGGTTAAGATGATTCTGTGTCCATGAGAGATCCAGCCAAACCCTCCAACTACAGCTTCTGCATCGCTGGCGTTGCTCACGTCATCGAGCACAACGAGAAGTTTTTTACTGTGGAACCAGTGCCGCATGAAGCTTGGTTTTATATCACAAGCGCTTATGCTTAGTTTTTCTTCCTCAAATACTTTAGATAAGAAATCATCACGCATCTGCATCATCCCTTTCTTTTGACACGTTAGATAAAAGTCTTGCAGAAAGTAACACAGATCATAGTCTGGAGCTAGAAGTCCATAAATCTCCCTAGCGATGGATGTCTTCCCTATTCCTGCCATGCCCCAGAGTCCAACAATTTCTTCGTCTGAAGGTTTGAGGTTTTTTATATATGCTACGGTTCCGGCCAGATTCGTGTATTTTCTCAAGTCAAGCCTTAAACATGTGTTTCTTACAACTTCCTTGGCAAGCATAACCTGAGTCCTGCAAGAAACAAAAATGTGTTAATAAACGTATTGGATATGTTCCTAGTGAAGAGGACACTAATGAGAAGTTAATTTACCCTTTTGTCCATCCATGTCCATGAACAGATGGTATTTCAGCCATAGCCGCCTTCCAATTCTGAACTCTGTCTGCCTGGATAGGATTCAGACACTGCAGCTGTACTTCTTCCAGCCCAGTGTCTGATAGTGTTACTCTAAAATGTACAGGAGTCGTTACGAATTTTTCGGCTTTCCAGTGTTTCATGATTGCAACCAGATGTGCTAGGGACTCAGTAGATCTATTTGAAAGCACTACAATACCAACAGTAGATCTGTCTAGTAACTCTTTGTCCAAGTCCTCTCTCCCCGATAGATTATACGTCAAAGGTGTGAATTCTCGCTCGTGTAGCTCTTTTAAGATGGTTTCCATGAAATGTGGCTCGTCCACATAATGGCTGTCGTAAAGGATCAATATGCATTGTGATTCTTTAGTCACCTCTTCCACGTAACGGGTGACAGCTGGGCTGTGGAATGGATTTTCCTTCAGTTTTATATCGTAGGCCTCACACATGGCACTGAGGTGGCCAGCAAGGGCCTCCACGTCGCCAGAAGCCTGCTGCATGCGGAGAAAATGAATAATGGTTTCCGCTGTGCACTCAGAGAGATTTAGTGGAAGCTGGTGGGTGCTACGGAACTCGCAGAAGGAGGACCATTCATCGTTCGGATTCCTCATGCTGAGAGCTGTATCTGTGGATTTGCCTCTAACGGTTGCAATGATACACCCTGAACCTGAATCACCTGACAAAACACTCTTTCCGTCCTTGGCTTCTTTTGTTTTATCACTCATTTTAACTTGTTTCTCCGATTCCTCTTTGCTACCTTCTTTATTTGGCTTGGCTTTCTTACCGCGCCAAATATTAACAACAACGACCATCCAGTATTTTCCCAGCTTTTCCACTGTCTCTACTGGATCCATCGTCGCAAATACAATCACACTAATCTTCTCGTACCATTCCAGTGCTTTAGGAAAGACTCCTAAACACGAAAACAAGATACAATGGAACGTTACAACAACCCGTGANTTTTTTTTTTTTTTTTTTTTTGTCACTGTCGTGAAAGCTTATATCAAGAATCAGTTATTAGTTGTAAGGGACTTTAAAAGAAAAAAAAACGGCAGACTGCATGCCAATGGAATAACAAAAAGATTTACCTGAGATCTTAGAAATTGTGTTAAGGGCCTTAGGTTTTTCGTCATAGTCAAGTAGACGAATTTCGAAAAAAATAACCTGCAAATAATCATCTCCAACTTCCGAACGGACCTTCTGGCCCTCCTCCTTGAAAGTATCCAGTCTACCACCGGGACGTGGTGCCGTTTCCGAATCATTAAGGTTGTCTTTCGTGAAGGGCAAACCTATAAATTGGTAACGAATAAAATTGATATAACAAGTACTACTTAATAATCCAATAACTTGCAATATGAACAGTTTAACAACTTTTTAACTAACCATAACTCTTGTACATCTCAGAGTTCATAAACTCGATGAAGTGTGAAGGTGTAGAATCGAATCCATATATTTCCCTGATCTCTTTGTACTCTTTCCACCACCTCATGAAACTGCTTCTCTCAAAGAAAATTTCTGGTGAAACTTCATTTCTTAGGATAATCTCCCACACGTATTCCTCAAACCTCACGAGTTTTCCTATCAATTCCTCGTGTTTGATCCCCTCGTTTGTTTTCAGCGCATTTATGACGAGGATAGCCTCCTCAACTTCGGCCCAGAAACAAGAATCAAACGTTATTAGACCACTCAGATCTTTCCCATGCCTATACGGTTTAATCAATGCATCATTGAGATCGCTCAGATCTTTCCCATGTCTATACGGTTTAATCAATGCTTCATTAAGCCATTTCTCGAGCATAACATAGTGGCGAGATCTCCCCTTGGTACGGTAGTCTTTCAGACCGTCGTCGCAATAATATTCAGCAATATCGAACGGTTCCACGAGCCGAATGTAACTGCTCCCAGAGAAGAAACACCTTGTCTTGAGAACCGAGTATTCTTTCCCTGGCATATTCTCCACTTCTTCCACAAAAGATTTAAAGAACTGGTTTAGCTCCGCTTTGTGCACTTTATACGGAAAATACATTAGGCTCTTGAAGTGATCGTAGGAACATATCTTATCTTTCTTGCTTAGCTTTACGTACCATTCAAAATACATCATGCTTATCTCCATGTCGCATAGTTGATTAAAGTAAGGATAACGGGGCTTCTTCATCCATGCACGTTCCTCCATTCGATAGATAATATCATCAATCGTCAGAGTTGACTCCGCCGTTGAGGAATAATGCAGTCGGTTTATAACTTCCCCATAGTCAGTCCAGCCCACTAGATCCGTATTAGCACCGTGTAGCAACTCCAGTACAGCCTCGGGGTCATCGATGAAAATACATTCTAAGTCAAAACAGATCAAGAACATTCCAAAAGGTTTGAAGACATCTTCCGTGATTGGAGTTTGTGCAGCTTCAGCCACGTGAAGGAAACATGAGTTCCTCACAGAATGCTGTAGAATCTGCTGCAAAGAAGCGTCTCCGATCAAAGGCGAGCCAAATGTGATGCACAAGTGGCGTTTTTGTGTCGGGTAGATATCTTCTAGAAGCCATAGTGTAAAGAGAGATGCGACAGATCCTCCTAATGCAGCTCCAGTGCTGATAACCGGTTTCTGGTACTTGAGCAACTGCAATATAGATGATTACTCTCAAGATTCTATACGTACGCTGTCTTAGAACTGAAAAGGTATTGACTGGAATTAAGATTACCTCTGATTTGAGCATATGGAGTTCATCATAGTTTGAGGTAAAGATCTCAAGAGCAGGTGTATGCAGAGAGAATGAGGAGATCCTCTCGGAACAGAGAAAACTAAACGTATTTGTTTCTCCGGAAATAAGAGTAGGAGGAGAGCTATTTTTGCAAATCGGTGGTGCGGAAAAAACCACAATTATGTATTTAGAATCTTCGTAAATCTTGGTTCGTAGAGCTGGATTTTTATCTTGACAGGTTGATACATGCAGCTCCGAGATCTTACTCCACGAGAGGTCTAAGATACCGGAGCTTATCACAAGCTTTCCAAACTGAGAACCCTTTCTGATAACCAGGAGAAGGAAAATATAGTCAATGTTCAAACAAGTACGTTTTCACGAAATTATTGAGCAGCTGAGAAAGACAGGTTAAAAAAAAAAGAAAGAAAAAGTGAGTACTTACAGTGCAGCAGAAATCATCTCGTGAGCTAAAACAGAATCTCTGGAGAAGAGAGTTCAAAGCGACGACTCTTGATTCACAAAAGGGGGGACGTCTTCGGTGTGGGTACAGTTGAACGGCAACAAAAGGAGGAACCTCATCTTTAACAATTTATTTTGTTTTGAGTCAATCTCATCCATACAATAAATACCCACGTGTGAAAACTCTCTCAGCCATGGACAGCCCTTGATAGACACCCAAAAATATCTTCTTTTTTTTTTTGTCTAAATGTTAAACCCAAAAATATCTTGTTCAGAAAGAAAAAGAAAAAGAAAAAAAAACACTCAAAACATTTTGGATAATTTGTCAAATATGACTCAAAACATCATTTTAAATGCAATTTTATAGTAAAACTTTAATCAAATACAAAACTAAACTTAAAAAGCATGTGAAATTACAGCAAACTTTTTTGTGATAAAAAAAACGGAAATCATCTTTAAAAATATACCTCCAGTAAATTGTGTGGGTCGTCTAAGATGGTAGAACTCGTTTCGACGACTTCTAAGGCCTTGATTGGTATATCATTAGCATTAGCATTATGCTTTACATTATCCAATCAACATTTGTTAGAAAAGCATTTAGAAAAGCATTTGGAAGAGCATTTGCATATATAATTTATAAATTTAAGAAAAAATATTATTGGTTAATTTATTTGATTTAATAATATCATAAAATTATTTTTATATCCAAAAATGAAATTTTAATTT
>OVBX01002952.1:0-18310 GCA_900406325.1 Erucastrum elatum | reverse complement strand
TATATATATATTAATAATGATTAAAATTTTACAGTTTTCAAAAAGCTTACTTTTTAAATAAGACATAAACTAAAGGTTAGTTATATACAATTATATTTTATATATAATCCTTTTTAGATAATATATTGTTGTGATTTCAGAATAGATAAATAGATAATCATAGTCTTGGGTATAAAAGTTTAAAAAATGTTAACAAATTTATTTTTTCTATCAAAATATTCTTTTATCTAGGAATTTTAACCTCTTATGACGGGAAATAATATTTATTAATGTAACTGAATTATAGTTAATAAAAAATTTAAATATATTATTTTAAAAATTTAGGTAAAAAATATATTTAGTTCATATGTAACCTTATTTTAATATTATAATATTATAATCATAAAAATTTAAAGTATAGCCTTTAATTTATAATAAAATTATATTACTAATTAGGAAATTAAGAAATGTATTAATTTAATAAATGTATGAAAGTTTTAGTTATGATTTTGTTAGATATTTTTTCTCAACAGATTCTATTAACTAAAAAAAAATCTTAAACTTACTGTTATAATTGATAAAACGGACCTAGTATGAATTTTTATAGTAGATAAAAGAGACTTTATTTAAATAGAATAGCTATATAGAATATAATTATTAATATATAAATATTGTATCTATTTTTTTTATTTTTTGAATTAATTTATAATATATTATATACTAATTACAAAATTAATCAATGCATTAATTTAAATTATATGTTAAATTTTTAAGATTATAAACAGATTTTGTTATAACTAAAGATAAAACCTAACTTTACAGTTAATATTAATTTATTATTTATGTCTTTATAATTATTAAATAAATTTATAAATACTATATATATATATATATTTAAATATTTAATGAAATAAATTTATTATATTTTTTATGGTAGATAAAAAACATGATTTAATTTTACATTACAAGAAAAGACTGCCTTAACGAGGAAGAATTACGAGGAAAATATTTCCTTGTAAAATTACGAGTATATTAAGAGGATTTTACGATAAAATGTTGTTTCGTCGTAACGCGGATGTAATATTACATCAAAAGTATTTTGTCGTAAACTACATGTAATGTTACAACGCCGTTACGAGGAATACAACATTCCTCGTAAAGGCGTTGTAACGTTACAAGTACTTTACGACGAATCATGTTACCTTACCATTCCTCATAATGGCGTTGTAACTTTACAAGTATTTTACGACGAATCCTGTTACCGTTATACTTGGTCGAAACATATATTTAGTGTGCTTTATACCTAACTGAATTCATTGTAAAGTGGATGTAAATCCCATGTAAAGGAGTTGTAAATCCGTAGTAAAATATTTTGTTGTAAAATACTTGTTATATCTTTACCTACCAAACTCAAAAATCTTCTATATCTATGTCATTTTTCAATGCTAAAAACACACCATCAAATCTAAGAAAAAAAACTGAAAAAACAACTTCAAAAAAAAATCGGCTGATAGATACAATATCTACGAGATACGGAGTTGGATGTATTCACATAAAGATTCTGCCGGTAGAGTGACGGACACCTTTCTGAGCGGGCTAGAGATTCATGCAGCAGGCATGCTCTACACCGATCACACATGAAAGCGGTAAGATGTTCTGCCTTTGTCGGAAATGCAAGAATTCAAAATTTGCACTTAGTGAAACTGTATGGAAGCACTTAGTAAAAAGATGATTTACACCACATTACTATATTGGGTATCAACATGGAGAGGGTTATGGTGGAAATGAAGCTAGTATTAGTAATAATCATTTTGAGGATGCTGGTACTAATGAAGAATCAAATCAAAATGAACAGATGGTAGATCATGATAGGATTCAAAACATGATTGCTGATGCATTTGTAGAAACAACTACAACAATAGCTCATGAAAATGGAAATGTAGAAGAACCTAATTTGGATGCAAAAAGGTTTTATGAAATGCTGGATGCTGCAAATTAACCAATCTACACTGATTGTAGAGAAGGACCCTCTAAATTGTCTCCAGCAGGTAGGATGATGAATAGTAAAACGGATCATAATTTTTAACGTTCCAGGAAAGACAAAAGATAAGAAAAAGTCAAGGATGGACTTACCTTCTATTTGCTCTAGAAGTGAGTTACATACCAAGAGCAATGGCAACGTTCATGTTCCCATCTTCTGGTTGTCATCAGAAGCGAAAACAACTTGGTTTGACTGGGTCTCATCAGAAGTTAAATTCCCTGGTGGTTATGTTTCAAATCTGTCAAGATGTATTGAACGAGGTCAAAAGTTCTCCGGAATGAAGAGTCATGATTGTCATGTGTTTATACAACGACTACTTCCATTCGCTTATGCTGAGCTCCTTCCAACATATGTACATGAAGCACTTGCAGGTAAATATTAATTAATAATATATTACATATCTTATAAACTGTTATTAATTGTGTTATATTTGCAATATACAGCCATTGGAGCATTCTTCAGAGATCTTAGCACACGTACGTTCAAGGAAGAAGTCATCGAATAACTTCATGAGAACATTCCCATCATATTGTGCAACCTAGAGAAGATATTTTCTCCATCATTTTTTTGACGTGATGCAGCATCTAGTCATTCACCTCTCGTATGAAGCATTACTTTGTGGACCTGTTTACAACGGATGGATGTATCCATATGAGGGTACATGAAACATTTGAAGGAGAAAGCGAAAAATCTAGCAAAGGTGGAAGGTTCGATCATTGCTGGGAGTTTGACAGCATAAACTTCTAACTTCATGTCTTACTACTTTGCTCCAACAATCGTACGATGAAAATAGTTCCTAGAAGATATGATGATGGTGGAGTACCTTCATCATATGCAGTAAACGATGTTCCTGACATTTTCTGTCAAATTGGACGATTTGGCGGTAAGCTGAAAGAAGTCTGGTGGTCTAGTGAAGAGGATAAGCATAGTGCCCACATATATATTATTCTCAATTGCGGGAATGCAATGACATGTTTTTTTGAAAGGTAAAATTGATGTGTATGTTAATTACTTTTATTGTTGTTAATTATATGATATGATACATTTGTTTAATTTGCAGCATGTTTGTATCTCAAGTTGAAGAAACAATATCGGAAATATCTGCAACTGAAATGGAAGGAAGAAAAGAAAAGTACCTTGTCAAGTGGTTAAAATTAGAGGTATTATATTTGATTAAAATTAAGCAGTCTTTGGTACAATTCTAACGGTGATGTATTTTGTAGGTTAAGTATGACGATCCATATTACCCTGTATGGTTTCAAGAATTGGTCCAATGTCAAGTAGCAAAGGTCACCACATCACATATGTACTTCACACGAGGTTTTACCTTTCACACATACGTGTATTGAAGACATCATGCAACAAATAACTACGGAATATTTGTGAAAGGCGAAACAGACTTTTACGGGATCTTGCAGGAGATTAATGAAGTGAAATTTTCAGGGTTATTAAAGCTAAAATGTTTCCTTTTCAAATGTGAGTGGTTCCACCCCATTGATAATCGAGGTGTTCAGTTTAACAAATTTGGTGTTGTGGATGTCAATTCAGGGAGAAGATACAACAAATTCGAGCCTTTCATCTTAGCTTGCCAGGCCTAACAAATTAGCTTTCTTCCATACCCACACGCCTTCGAAGTTCTGGGATTAATTGGTAATCTACTATCAAAATTACACCTCGTGGACGAATTGTTTCTGGAGAAGAACCACCACTGCAAGAAGAAGATACTATTAATGAAGTTGAGGTTCCTGATAAACAAACTGATGAAATTCTTCTGATCGTCCTAGATAACCATCAATACGAAGATCTTCTCGAAGATGCGACAAATGAAGCACGTGAAGACGAGTTCGAGGGTAGTGACGATGATCACTGTTCTGATGTTAATGAAAACTCAAACGATTTAGAATGATGTAATATATGTAACAAATGTGGTTTTTATCTTTAAAAAAATGCTGTAACAAATGTTGTTTTTTATTAGTTAAGTAAGATACTTAATGTATGTGTACTATATGTTGTCATGTATAATATTTGTTTCTTTGGGGTTAAATTTTTTATTGAAGTTAAATGTTTTAGTTGGATAAAAAGGATGAAAGTATAAAAGAATGATAATGCTAAACATGAGTAACTTTGGGGTTTAGAGATTTGATTTTTGGAGTTTCATACTTTTCTTCATAAAGTCGAGGTAAAAAAATGCAGGCCTGATAAATTCGTCGTAAATTATAAAATGCTTTCCTCGTAACTTTGTCATAACTGAAAATATGCAGGTCTGGTAACTTCGTTGTAACTTAAAATACGCGCGCCTGGTAACTTCATCGTAACTGAAAATATGCGGGCCTGATAACTTCGTCGTAAACAAAAAAGAGCGGGCCTAGTAAATTACTCGTAACTTTACAACAAATTTACGAGGAATGCGTTTTCATATATATATGAGACGCCTTTGAACGAGCTTTGCTCGCTAATTCCTCCCAAAATCCTCCCCCCTTCCATAGGTACTCTCTCTCCCTGTCTAGCTTTTTTTTAAGTGTAGGTGGTTAGTTTAGGCAATTAGTTTAGGTGATTAGTTTCGGAAATTAGTTTAGGTGATTAGCTTAGAGAATTATTTTAGGTGGTTAGTTTAAAGAATTAGTTTAGGTATATGTTTTAATTTTTATTTGTATTGTGGATTTTAATTAAATTTTCTTAATTTTTCTAGATGGCTCCTAGGAAGACGAAACCACCTGTTGCACCCACTTATGCCGACTTGTTTGGTGACGGCACATCTTCTTCTAGCAGTCCATCGTCTTCTTACGGGACTGTTCCTCACTCTCAGACATCTTGGACAGTTTCTTCGGCCCCTCCTCCTCTTCCACCTCAGATGCCTCCCCCAGCAGCTCCACTTGTTGCCCCGGATCAGCCTGCCCCACCGGCCGCAGTTCATCCCGATTTGCGGGTGCCTCCCTCTGCACCATTCGCGAGATTCACAGTCGACGATTTGCTTACCCAGCCTGGACGAGGGGTTTTAGACGTTCTGGACCCCGATAAATCCTCGGGTACTTATTGGTAAGTACATTAAATAATTTAATTTAAAATTTTAAATCTTCAATTTTTTTTAACAAATTTGTTATATTTGCAGGTTTGGGACCAACAACTGTGTTAGCTAGAGCGTTTCAGAGATGATTACGGGATATTACAACAAAGCCTATCCCAACTGGAGCATGACTTCCGATCACGTTAAGACGACGTAGTTTAAATGTTTCGCGGTAATTTTTTAATATTCATAAATATTTTTATTTTAAAAATAAATAATTATTTTTTCTAATCTCTTAAAAATTTTGTTTTGTTCAGCAAATGTGGCACTGGTCCTTAGGAATCACCAAGAGGGTGAAAAGGGAATTCCTTGCAAAGGCGAATCCTCATCTTTGCAACACTGTCTCGGGAAGGACAAGTGGGAGCTCTACGGCTATGAGGGGAAGCCGAACGAGGTCACAAAGGATACATGAAATGGCCTCATCTCCTTGTGGAAGCTACCCAGCTCGATCCATTAGGTCAACTCCTGCTCCGCTTCCCGAATAACGAAGGATAAAGATGGCCATTTGCCCATGGTTCATAGAACCGGCCAAAAACCCCATGCCGGGATTCATTTCGAAATTGTAAGTTTTATTTAAAATTTTAATTTTAATTATTTTTAACTTATATTTATTAATGAAATTTATTTATTATTTCTGTTTATTAGTTGGAGAAGACGAGAGTTTTGCCATCGCTCTCGGATCTATTCAAGATGACTCACGCCACACCAAATGGGGGTTTTTGTTGATCCTGCATCCGAGAAACTCTTCAACGCTGTGGCTATTTGGGTTGAGGAGAGAGAGACGCAACTCACCCAACAGTCTCTTGATGGATTACCTGTCAAGTTGTCAACAGAAGAGATCGACCAGATCTTTGAGGAGGTAAAATTTTATAATTTGTAAAAATTTAGTTTTACTGTTTGAGTATATTATTAACTCTATAATTTTTTTTTATATTGTTGGCTCCTAGAATGAAGGGACAGACGGTGGGAATAGGTTCCGTTAACAAAGTTGCAAGGGNTATAATTTGTAAAAATTTAGTTTTACTGTTTGAGTATATTATTAACTCTATAATTTTTTTTTTATATTGTTGGCTCCTAGAATGAAGGGACAGACGGTGGGAATAGGTTCCGTTAACAAAGTTGCAAGGGTAACTTCGGCATACTATTCGAGACGGGACCAAGACAACGAGGGGTTGCAGGCTCGGATGGGTACCCAGCAGGAGCATTTGGAATCTCTTAAGGATTTGCTGGATGTGATGGCGGTGGGAAATCCGACTATGCAGAGAGTTTTGGCGGACAGATGAGCAGCTTTCGGGATGCAACAACCAGATCCCAAAGAAGGAACTTCTACAGACCCGAACACCTCAGCCAACTACTTCGATGATGATGTTGGCCTTAATTAGTACTTTGTTTTTTTTTAATTTCTTTTGTTTTGTATTACAAATATAAATATTATTTTATGAATTTATACAGTTTTTAAAAATTTTGATTTGGTTACATATTTAGTTTTTATTTCAAATATTATAAATTTTAAATAATTCTTTTATAAAATTAATATAATTATAATTAATTATTAATTTATTTTTTACTATGGAGATGTAAATTCGTTGTAACGTTACTATGAACATTACTCGTAAAATCCTCGTAAAGTTTATGAGGAATTTATATGGCATCATTGTAAAATCCTCGTAAATGTTACATGGGGTTTACGTGGAAATATTATGTGACTTTTACAACGAAACCTTACGAGGTGAACCACGTGTCAGTGGTCAAGTGGTATGTGCTCCTTCCTGTTGTCCGCAAGGTCGAGGGTTCGAGGCTAGCTCTCGCAGATTTGTGGTGATTATCTTGAGGGACCTTTGGGTCCAATAAGGAGAAGCCCTTATCTGCTGCGCGTGGCCACTGGTGGTTTAACATGGGGTGATCACCAGCCCTCCTGGACGCTTTTGGCGGGCTCTCTGACGGGCAAAGCCCAGATTTCCGAGACGGTCATTAGGCGTTAGTCAGATTCCTCTCGAGGCATTTGGATACTAGGGTCATCAAAAAAAAACCTTACGAGGTGTTTACATCGTATTCTACGAGGACTTTATGACGAAATGTTTTCTTCCGCTTTATGAGGAATATTTTTCCTCGTAAATGTTACGTGGACTTTAACAACGAAACGCATTTCCACGTTAATTCATCGTAAAGCCCCTATTACAACGAATTAACGTGGAATATTGCCCTCGTAACAAATATATTTTCTTGTAGTGTTAATAGAATAAACTAGGTGAAAATCTGCGCCTTGTAGCGGAATGAAGCCGCGAATGAATATTACATATACAAATTACTTTTTCATATTGAATAATTATGAAATAATAAATATATTGAATAATTTTGGAGCGGATAACTATTATCTATATGATTAAACTGGAGTAAGCACGTTACTCAAAATGATCCTTCTTGTTTATTTACAATAAATATACAGAAAAAAATCATTTTATTTATTTTAAATGTTATATACTTAAATCTAAATCACATTAACATACATATAGTATATTTTAATATGAATATTTATTAATTGAGGCTTCTTACTCATATAATTTGATTAAAATTTGTATAAATGCTGTACCAAAAAAAAAATTAAACCATTAATAACAGGCTTTTCACTGTGAGATTTTTAATAATTTTGCAATTTTAATCATTTTTAAAAATTCAATGCATATTTAAAAATTTAAATAGTAAATTCTAAATAATTTTTCAATGAAGATTTTGAAATTAACATATTTATGTATTTTTATATGGTATAGTTTAATTTATATAATATATAATATTAATCTGAATTTCTATTACTTGAAACTTCGAATTCATATGATTTAATGATTATTTGTATCTTATTATAAAAAAGATTTAAATAATTGATCAAAATTTTTATAATGTGAGACTTTTAACATTATTACTAATATTCAGTGGTTTAAAAAAATTCAAAATATAATAATTAAAAAATTTATTTTTCATTATATGATTGTCTTCTTAGAATATAAAGTTAAACAAAAATGATGAAGGATACATATAATTTTTATCAAATATATATTATTAAAAATCATTAATTGTCATATATATGTTAATCATATTAGGTAATTTTGTAATTTTTATTTCAAGAAAGAAATGAGAATTTGTTTTACAGTACTAATCAATTGGATATTTAATTTAATAAAACTATGTTATAAATTTAGATTAACCAACTAATATTTCTAAGGGATTCCAAAAATCATTATAATAATGACACGTGGCTACAACCAACATTGTAATGCTCCTCAATTAATATATAAGGAATATTACTAATTACAAATTTTATCAATGCATTATTTAAAGAATATTTAAATTTTATTCGGAGATATAGGCGCTTATTTGGGCGATGCAATGCATGAGAAATTTACATCAATATACAATTAATTTTGGAACGGATTGCTCTCAGTTGGTGAATATGGTTTCATAACTAGAGAATGACCAGCTTTTGCAAGTTATTTAGAAGATATAAAGATCTTGAAGAGAAGTTTTCATAGCTCAGAATACCAAAGACAAAAAAATTGAGGATGGACGGATAGTCTTGCATGCAGCGCAAGAAAACAATCGTTGTGTTTTGTCTATATGAATGCGGAGCTACGAGTTTGGTTTGCAGAGTATGTATGAGTGTATGATTGTTGCTAACCAAAAAAAGTATTTCGTTAATTTGTTTCTCAACTGATTTTTGTATAAGTAAGAATAAAACTAAATGTTACCGTTAAAAATGATTTATTATTGATATCTGTAGAATTATTAAAAATTTTAAGAATATTAAATATTTAAATTACTAATGTAAATAATCAAATAGGAGTAGTTGATGAAATGCATGTAATATGACTTTTTGTGGTAGATAAAAAGAGTGATTTTATTTTGATACAATTCATATTTAAATTTTATTTTAAATATTTTGTTAATTTTTTTTCTCAACTGATTTTTCTATAACTAGAATAAAACTAAATTTTACCGTTAAATTGATTTATTATTGACATCTGTATAATTATTAAGGTTCTTAAAAATATTATATATTTAAATGACTAATGTAAATAATCAAATAGGTGTAGTTGATGAAATGGATGTAATATGACTTTTTATGGTAGATAAAAAGAGTGATTAATACAATTGATGTTATTGGCAGGTAACAAGCAAGTTCGTAGCTTTGTTTTAATTAAACTGTTTTACAATTAATAAAGGTTGAAACTTTCAGGCTACTTTTAGTGGCTGGATGATTTTGTGCTAACTGCTACATGAGTACTCTGTTAAATTTCAAGTTTATTAAGTTTGGTGGTCTTGGTAGGTGAATTTGGTTACAAGTCTGATCTTAGTTTGATTCTGAACCGACTCCAACAGACTCCTAAATCAAGAAGAAACGTTCACTAGATTTCATGAGTTGTACCAAGGGGCAAGGGATAGTGAATATAAGAAATGAAACAGTTACACTTCTGCATAGGAACTGTGAGACTGAACGGTTGTACTGGCAAATGCCAGGTGCATTCCCAAGTAATCTAGAAACCTGGTTTCAGTGATGTGAATTATTTTCTGCCTGGGGCTGTTGAAACAAATTATCACTTAGAAGAAGCCAAAGATGCAACCAACTCATGGCTTAGCTGACTTGATCAATGAACTAAAAGAAAACAGATTTTTCCGGTTTTGACAGAATATCTTAACAACAATAACAATGTCTTTTGACAGAGCACACAACAGAGCTTTGTGGGAGTTCCTTCGGTGTCAGTGTCTTTTGGTGTATCATTTGCCTCTCGAAGTGTCAATCCTTTTCTGATCAAGTTGATTTAACAGAATAAGAAAGGTGAATACTTTTCGGAGAGGAAGTTGTATCTTAACATACACCATTGAAGTACAACTCTGGAGATAAATGTAATAAAAAAAATAATGTTTTATTCAAAATTTAAACCTCTTCTTGAATTGATTCAAAACCCTTAAAGAAACAGAAACTACATTCAGTTACGGAATTACAGCATCTAACAATATATAAACCGTGTGACCCAAGTTTTGAATATAGATGAAACCCTAAGTTCAACCCCTTTTGTTCCCAATCATCGATCTATGGTACAGCACAGTCCGGCAGAAGGGGCACGTGTTTCTTCGTTGAAGCCACATCAAGAGACAACTATCGTGGAAGACATGGGTACAGATCTTGCGTGTAGGTTCACCATGTTTCAAGTTCGAACTACGGGAGACGAGATTGTCGAGACAGATGGAACACGGTTCTGTTTCCATCTCCGAATTCTTCAAGTCCTATTTGCTCATCTTCCCTAGTTGAACCATCCTCGTTAAAATCTCTTCCTTCGATGGAGAAGGGCTTAACTTGTAGGTGATGGTCACGAGATTAATACGGTCACAACCAAAACCTCTTAACTCGGCTCGAGCCCATGAGATGTCTGAGGCTAGGTAATCACTAATCAGATAACCAACGGTGGCTAACAAATTGATCTCGGAGAAATTCCCTGCGGCTAAACCCTAACTTGGTTGCAGTGTGACAGGAAGCCCCTGCTTCTCTTCTGCTTTCTAGCCGTTAGGCTTTACTTTCAAATAAATTACCGGGTTAAGCCCCTGCTTCTCTTCTGCTTTCTAGCCGTTAGGCTTTACTTTCAAATAAATTCCCGGTTATGTGTAAACACGATTCAATTTTAGCTTTA
Organism: Erucastrum elatum; assembly: GCA_900406325.1. Taxonomy (NCBI): domain Eukaryota; kingdom Viridiplantae; phylum Streptophyta; class Magnoliopsida; order Brassicales; family Brassicaceae; genus Erucastrum; species Erucastrum elatum. The sequence continues at coordinate 7,548 of OVBX01002952.1, read as the reverse complement.
TCGGTTTAAGGTCAAATGTTAGACCTAGTCTTATTTCCCTTTAACTACGATACTCTGTCATTTTGCAAACGTTATGAAACAACTTTTGTCTTATCATAATCCTCAATCTCTCTCTGTTCATCATCATCATCATTTTCCATCACGGAATCTAGTTCTTAGAGGTGGTCCTTCTTCTTCTGTGGCTACTTCCTAGTCTTGATTACCCCCTTTCTTAGAGCTCACGGAGAGTCTCCTAGTTAGGGATTTATCTATCTTTGCTAATACTGTTTCATGCAGCCCTTGAGATCTTTGGAGCTAACCAACGGCAGGTGATGAGTTGATATTGGATGAGTCTTTGGATCTGGTGACGACCTAAGAAACTACTGAGACTGATATCTATGCGAACGCTTGGAGAAACTTGAATCTTATCACAAATTGTGTCTACGACGGTCAACTCCACATGTGGACGAATCATGTTAGAAGAAAGATATAATATTTTTTTTCAGAGAAGACTTCTTAAGTTTATGTATGTGAGATATATATATATATATATATATATATATATAGAACAATATAAGCACGTTGTCATCTATCACTTTACCTTTTTCTTTATGTTTTGTTATAAAGTTCTTTTTCTTTTTGTTTTATGGGTCGACAACAATTATAAATTAATTTTTATTGTAATTTCAGGTGGTAGAAATGTACAATTTTCATTTTAATTGATTTAAACCCTTAAATTTCTTGTGTTTACTAATTCGTTTTGATGACTTCAAACCTGTTTATATAACTAGGACACTTCTGATCTTTAACCAAACTAGAAGAGCTACATATAACTAGGACTCTTCCACTACAATGTGGCTTTTCATAGCATACGGTTTACGCTACTATATGGTTTTGATAGCGGTTTTATAAATGCTATTATATTGGCCGCTATAATAGGGTACCTATATACGATAGCGTTTTCAAATTATGCTATTGTTGAGTGGCCTATAATAGCGTTATGTTTATGCTGTATTAATGCTATTTATGACACATTACTCGTGTAATAGGAAATTTTATAACGGCAGTTTTCTAACGCCGTATTAATTATATTTATAACACGTTTTTCGTGTTATATGAATCTCTATAACAGCTGTTATCTTGCGCTGTATTAATTATATTTATTACACCTTATTCGTGTTATATGAAATAATATAATAGCTTTTCTGTTATGCTGTATTAAACTTAATAATTACATATAATTTGTGTTATATAAAATTGTATAATATCATTTTTGGGCTGCTATTTATATTTGCAAAATAGCTATATTATGTAGTCATGAATTATGTCGTAGTAGCTCTGTGGATGTGGTTTTGATTTTGTATATATGAATAAATCCATTTTCATTTCTCCATAATAGAAATACAATGTCATAATTAAGTTTGAAAGAAAAGACAGAATACCATAGGTTCAGTAGTAATACTAAAGGAAAGAAAGTAGAAGCCTTCAACCTCAAACGATGACAACTTTATCTTTAGTCCATGCTACAGTGGTGCCGATAGCATCCTCCATACACTCAATTGCAGACGTTGGCCTCCAAACCTTGGCATCATTCACCTTTACTACATCAACCCACACACTGTAGAAACCCGTTTAAAATATATATATATATATATTATTATATTATTATATAGTGATCGTACCGCGGGCGATGGATGGTCGCAGAATTGATCGTGAGTGAACCTTAAGCTGCTGGACCATGTTTTGAAAAGTGTTAGATTCATCAGAAGGATGTTTTGGTAGCATAACATTTTTGGAAGCACGACGGTTTAGAAGCTCGACGTTTCAGAACCCGACGTTTTCTTAGCAACAAAGTTTTCTCCAAAACTTTGTATCCATCAGTAAAATATCATTTGGGAGATATTATAAGTTTGAAGCAGGACGGGGAGTAAGCACGACGGGAAGTAAGCACGACGGGATCGAAGCATGACGGGAAAACCCGAAGTTGGGTGAAAACCCTAATTTCGGTACTATCGATTTTTCGAGGAAGCCAGAGGCTCGGGAAATATTTTTCCGTCAAGGTCAGGATTCACTTGGAGTTTATTAAAAATATTTATCTCATCAGAACGGGTGTAGAAAAATATTCGGGATTGATCGCGGGACGAAAAATTCACCAGAAGGGCCGAAATCAGTCGAACGGACCGAGAAGCTCGAGGTGGCCTTATCTGTGAGATAAGGACGTGATGTATCCTTACTGGAATGGTATGTGGCAAGGGAAGCAGGAGGTTTTGAAGCCCAGGAGAGCACATCATGCTGATTGACACCCAGAAACACGAGGTGCCGCGTAACCTGCGATCGGAGCATGCTGAGCGACATGTGTGCGCTGAGTGTCAAACTGGATGAGGTCAGGACGTGGATGAGACATCTGGAGGGCGTGGTGTCACTTTGNACACACGGGCTGCCACACGGCTTGTTTCTGATTGGTTGTTGCATCCTATATAAACCCCACGACCCCAGCTCATTTCAAACCATCCAGCAAACCTGAAACTCAGAGAAAACGTGAGAGAGAAAGCTAGAGAAAGAAAGTTCGAGTTTCGATCATTTTCGAGTCTTTTTGGGCAGTTTTCGAGAACAATTATTCTGCTCGATTCGAGTCTACATCTAAGAGAGGTTCTGCTCGACTCAAGACTAGTTCATAAGTGGGTCTACTTGTGAAGGTCAAGAAAGGGTTCGGAACGCAGAAGACAGATTCGGGGTCAAGGCCACGGTCAACCAAAAACAATGAGTTATAATCAATTGTTTGCTAAGCTGTTTTTATGCAGGTTCCCATTACTTGGAAGTTGGATCATGGCAGGAGGCCAGTTCTAAACTGAGTAATGGTTTTATTAGGTTATAGTAATGGTTAGATTGATTGAGTTAGTGGCATGCTTAGTTATTGATTGAGAATCGTAGTAGCATGCTAATGTTTAGGTTGATTGGTTAGCAATTTCTGATTGCTTAGATGATATTGCTAGGTTGTGGATAGTTAGATATTCTGGAATTAGTCTTTATGCCAGATTCTAGAATATATGTGATTGTGTTTGGTTGTGTTGATTGTGAAACCTTGGTTATATTACCGGGTTTTGGTATTTGTTATGTATTGGCCGACAGCATTGTGTAACCCACATTGCTAGGCATGTGTAGAGGTGAGTTAGCGTTCCTTCAGACCTCGTACCCAGCGGATTCAAGGAAAACCCTTATTCGCTGGATCGGGAAGACTTAGAGAGACGGGGTCATGGCCTAGGGCTGAGTGATTACACGACGGTGTAATGTGGCAGTGACCCGATGGATTGTGGGCTGTCGCGCGGTGACCCGAAGGACTGTGGGCCGCGGTCGGTTGAAAGTTCCTTCTTCCTGGCCTGTGTGGTGGGAAGTTAGGATATTGCCGATAGTGAAGGGGGAACCTAACGTCACCGGGATCCGAGTTATAGTTATATATTTTATAAAGGGATTTGGTAAACTCTAGTTTATTGGGATATCGATTTACAAAGACTATATTATAGTACCGGTATTTTACTACGGGTTTCAGATTTTCGGTTATATTATTGCTGCTATTTTTGATTTATGTTATTAGGTGAACCTCTCGCTTTAGATTGATTGGGGTTGGGATAGCGAGAGGTTGTATTTGTTTAGTTGGGAATTGTAAAGCACTGAGTTATGCTAGATTACACACCCCTCACTCGTTGTTGTTTTCAGGTGACCAGTAGTTTGTAGCGGTCGCGGGAAGCTAGGCAGGCTGGTGTAGATTTTTGCATCTTTTTGCTTGCGACGTTTTCAGACTATAAGTATGTATCTTTTGCTCGATGGCACGCCACTACGATTATAATATTTTGTGTGTTGTGAACCGAATATGATATATGATAAATAAATCGATGTTTTATGTAAATGCCTTGTTGTTTCTGATATTAGCTTTGTCCAAGCTAACACAACGTCAGGTTGGAGTACAGGTTGAAAAGCCATAGGCTTTGATCTGACGGGACGTGTTAGCAGGTGAACTGGCCAAGTCATGAATTGCACTTTTTGTGACCAGGCTGGAACGCCCCTAACCCGTCATGTACCGCTCTCGGACCTTGGTAGAAAGTCAGCCGTCGGTCATGTTCTTGTTTGACTGTTGGCCGGTGGTTCGACCTATACCTAGAACGGTTTGGGGGTGTTACACACACGAACTGCATTATTGCCCAACGGAACAAAATGCACTAACTGCTCAGGATTGTTCGAAGACCAGCGTCCTTCTACAACAACTACTTTCTCACCGGTAATATCCAACAGTTTGCACTTCTGACCCTGTTTAACAATCTGCATAAGATAACAATGTCAAATAGTATCAGAAATATATAACCATTAGCAATTTTATCAGGTTAACGATCACTACCTACTAGTTAAGTTAGACTTACATTCTGAGAACTTGAAGGAGGTTGTGAAAATGTGTTCGAAATCTTAGCAGGAGCTGGTTGAGTGTGAACTTGTGAGTGCGTATGAGGAGTAGCTGTAGGTTGTGACTCTGTTTCTGAATTCTCGAATAAAACTCTGCTTGCTGACCATGCTACAAACGTCTTCAAACAATCGCGAAGGCTTGAGTGTTTTTCTTTTGGCCGCCAAAGAAATGTCTCTGCTACCGTTACCACATCCACATATACTGTAACAACATTTGGTTCAAGAGGAAGGCCATCCATTGTTAACAAACTCCATCACATCAGAAGACAGAAAACGACCATATGCTACTTTGGATTCCTTTCACACTAATCGTATAGAATACACTTAGACTGTGGAAACCTTTTGTTTACACTCTGCAAATATTAATCAACAGAACTGTTACATTCCGTTCAAGCTGAGGAAACAAATAACCAAATGACAGTATATATTTAATCCAGAAGAACTTAGTGATGGTGCTGAATTTTCACCCACTTCGGAGTCTGACCGCTGCTAATGGACATAAAAATTATGTTCCAATTTTGCTAAAAAACAATAACCAAAGGACAGTATATCTTTAACACTTACTCGACTATTCATTTTTGCAAGGGCCTCTTGTAATTCGTGGGCCTGCTGCTTTAACTGAACTTGTGTCTGTTGCATTTCAGTCATATGCTTGGTCTTCAAGCCGAACAACGCAAGTTTCATCGCACTCATTCCTCTACCCATTTCCCTCAAGCGTCCAGGATTGTCAGGTCCTAAGAGCTGACTAAGAGTGTCTTCTCTTGGGTTTGAGGATGATGCTCCTGGATCATCAGACCTAATAAACTCATTGGCCTTTTCCTGAAACATGTTGAAGTTATGATCAAATAAGGTAACTCTAATGTGAAGCTCATAATCAAATAAGGTAATGACAGAACATATTACTATTTTTCAGCAGCATCCATGTTTACTGCTGTCCCATCCTTTTTAGTTCGTGACCTGACCCATACATTCAGTCTCGTTACTTCACCGAGATCTGAGCTCTCTTTTTTCTGCATTAAAAACCAATGTCAAATATATCCACATTTTGCATAGGTTAAAGATCATTAGCAGTAAAATACTTACTAAATCTTCCGCCAATCTAACCATTCCTTTGCGGCTACATGTATGAGGAATCTGTTTACGTCTTCTTTCCTTGTATGCATCGCTCACAGCCTACATAGAAGTGTTACAATGTTGAATATGAAAAAAAAAATCTAAATACAATTTTATACCTTGAACTCTTTACTAGTCTTCTCTTTCACAAACTTCCTCCACTCAGCCACTGGAAAATTGTTTGGATGCAACTTCATTCTCTCTGAGTTGTTATCAGCTTTGATGATCCGATTAACCAAGCATGATTTAGAGGCCCTCCATAAGCATCCCATCTGTTTCATTACTGTCCCTTTTTCAAACTCTCCATCCAGTTCGAACCGTAACTACAAAACAATAAAACTTTTAAAGAAACAATAAAAAATTAAGACAAGCATAAACTACATTGAGCGCATGATTAGAAATACCTTAACAGATTTCCACAAAACACTCTTCCGGTCCTCACCAATTTTTCTCCAATTATCTATCACGACAGAAACATGTTCCCTTACCAAGGGACCTAAGTAAGAAGATAGCTTAACTGATCCTTCTCCACAAGGTTCTCCAAACTCGGTGAAATCCACTTTAATTTGTGCATTAGGATCTCTCGCAATATCTTTCATCCTTGTTGGTCCTCTATGTTTCTTAGACCGGGGCTGTACCATATCAGTATCCTCATCAGCTATCTTTGCACCTTCGGCCTCTTTGTTGGGTTCTTCTCCACAAGCCGTAGCATCTTCAGAATCTTTGTTGAGTTCTTCTCCACCATCAGTAGCAGCTTCAGAATCAATGATGGGTTCTTCTACAGGAGCATTAGCACCTTCTGCATCTTGGTTGAGTTCTTCTCCTTCGTCATTAGCACCTCGTGGTTCATCAAGCTGTGGCTGTGTCGGGTTGTCTTTGTATAGAGGCAGTGATTCCTCAATCCCATGGTAAGTTGTGGCGATGAATTCAAGTTCATCATCTCGTACTTGGCTTTTCCTTTTTCTGGAGTGCTTTCTCCCTTTACCACCAGCCATGAAAATCCTACAATAAAACTCAAGAGAAACTCAACAATTAGCTCATACTCAAACCAACTCAAACATGAATCCTAAATAGTAAATCAATGCAATCAATCATTTATTCCATAATAATCAACCAAATAATGTAACGCAAACCCAAGAATTCTTAATCATCGAAATCAAACATATATTCCTTCACTATCATCTCTGACATCATCAGCTTCATCTGATATGTTTTCTAGACTCATATCCATTTTCAAAGGCAATGGACCTACATCTGCATGTAACTCATCCACTTTCTCATCACCGTATCTTCTACTTGGACCCTTCATTACTACATACCAACTCGATTCATCATTTTCTCTTGAGTAAAATATATGTCTTGCCTGAGATGCTAAAATGAAAGGATCCTTTCCAAAGGATATGTGGCTGTGATTAAAATTAACCAGCGTAAATCCATCCTCTACCTTCACACTGTTACCTTTAACTGCCCATTCACACCTGAATCTTGGCACGTAGATGGCATTGTAATCCAGTAGAATAATATCAACTACTCTTCCATAGTAGGATACCACGTCTACCACCTGCGATGTGTCCCTTGCACTTGATCTACACATTGCTGTTGCCTCATAATAAACCCCACTATTATGACTTAGCCTATGCACTTCCTTCGTATGAAACTAGGCCATTCACAATGTAGCCTGTGTAAGATCTGGCTACACTATGAGGACCATAAGCCAGCCAATTCAGTGTCTCTTCCTCATCAGATGAATCAATAGGTTTCTAAAATTTATTAAAAAAATAGGTCAGTTAAAGTACATGGGTATAAATTCGAATAAATAAACATTTCAATTACTAAGAGACTNTCAGTGTGCATACGCCATAAATAAGTTGCATCCCGTTGACATCTACTATTTGACTCTTGTAGATGTTGTAAATGAGCATTTGCATATGAAAAAAACAAACCCTCAGTCCAAAGAATCTAATATAAGTTTCAATGAATAATATTGTAAGTAGTAAGAGAAAC
>OVBX01002951.1:0-18312 GCA_900406325.1 Erucastrum elatum | reverse complement strand
ATCCGGGTTCTTAACTGTTCATGGACCCACAAAAATATATTAAAAAAACTTGGTGAACCCCTTTTGGGGTTCACCATTGCTCATGCTCTAACACTTTTAAGAACATTTCCAACCTACAACATTATTTGATGTTACCACACCACTTTAATGTAGTTTTAGTATTAAAATTTTTCCTTTTGTAATCAAACACCAAATGTTACATCAAAACTATATTTTTGATTTTTATATTATTACGTAAGAATTTGCCTTTCATTATATTGCACAAAATATATCACCGAAATATATTTTTAAATAAATATTTACTATTTCAAGTTTTCAACATATAATAGTATTAAAATAATAATTAAAATAAACTATTTCAATATATATAAAATATTTATTTTATATGTTATTAAATATATAGCTATCAATATTGTAGTAAAAAAATTATATAACAAATATTAATTAATTCGGTTATTATGAGTAATTCAGTTTATAAATATTATTTTTAAAATATTTATTATTTCAAAACTAAATAAAATTAGTGTTAAAATTATTTATTTGGATATATAGTGAGGTCCGGTAGGGCTGGGACTTAATATCCGAGATCCGGATTCGATTCGGGATCCGCTCCGGATCCGCTCCGAAAATAGGATATCCGGGGCGTCCGGATCCGAATCTGGATAGTAAAATCAAGGATCCGTCGAAACCGAATCCGGATCCGGATATCTTAATTTTTAAGTCCGGATATCCGGATCCGGATCCGTATATTTAAAATATATTAAAATTTTAATTTTAATAATAATTATATTTGATATATTAATATTTGTTCATATAATTATTTTTAATACTATATTTTCATTTTTAAATATTATATTCATATTTATATTTAAATTTTGTATAAAATATTTAATTTATATAGTATTTTAGAATTTTTATATTTTAAAAAATTATTATTTTTATTTTTATTAATTATTTTTACGAATCCGAATCCGAATCCGGATATCTGCGGATAGTATAATATATAGACGGATATCCGGATCCCGGATATCCGAAAGCCTCGAATCCGGATCCGGATACTAAATCTACGGATCCGGCAAATCCGAATCCGGATCCGGATATCCCGAATTTCCCGGATATCCGGATCCGTCCCACCCCTAAGGTCCGGTTAGATTTTTTTGTTGACGAGTTCAGTGATGGAAATTTGTAAACATTAGTTGAGTCTTGATTTTGATCTTTTTGATTCGGTTTTGTTTTCAATTTTTTTGTTTAAATTGGCCGTAACTAACCAATATGCTAGGATCCGAGACTACCCATTTCGCTTAACTGATACGGTACATTTGAATTAAATAAATAAACTAATATTAAATGATTAATCACCTCTTCCCCTATAAATTAAAATCTGTCTAGTTTCACTTCCGCGCTCAATCACACTGCAACCTCAACTGAAAACGAACAAACAAAAAAACTCTAAAGTATTTTGTTTTACGATGCTATCTTCTTCGCCAAACTTCTTCGCTCCTCCGTTTCTCTCCTCTTCCTCCTCTCAGCCGTTCTCTCCTGTATCCCCACCATGTCGCACCTCCCAGATTTCTCTTTCTGCGACCACCGCCTCCTCCTCCTACCCTTGCGCCGCCCAAGATCCACGGAGACTTTCGGCGACCCCGTCGCTCTACGACGTCCTTAAAATTCCCGTCGGCTCGACGAGCCAGGAGATCAAATCCGCTTACCGGCGACTAGCCAGGATCTGCCACCCCGACGTGGCTGGAAACTGCTCGTCGTCGTCGTCGGCAGACGATTTCATGAAGATCAACGCGGCGTATTGCACGCTTTCTGATCACGAGAAACGCGCCGTTTACGACCGGAAGATCCTTCGCCGCGTCCGGCCGTTGACGGTCGGTGTCTCTGGATTTGCCAGTTGCGGCGGAGGGAATTGGGAAACTGATCAGTGCTGGTAGCGAGTTGACGCGGTGATCGATAAATCTGCCTCACTACCTCACTGCAACGTTTTTTTTTTCTTTGTATTATATCAGAACTGTTAATTAATCACCGTGGTATATAATTAATGAGATTGTTTGTGTCAAAAAAAAAATTAATGAGATTGTATTATTGTACTACAGTGGTTCAATCCGTAATAATAAACTACATAACATATTATGTCGAATAGAACACAGGTCATTTAAATTAGCTATCGTTAAAAGACTTAATTGTAGCCGTTATACAAAGACTTTTGATTATTACTAGTGGTCAGATGCGACAATAAAAGCATAGTGGGATAAAAGAAAAAAAATCTTTCTAGTTATATACGATATATTTATATGAAAACGTCATATTAATAGCAGAGTATTGTATAGTTTTCAAAAAAAAAATAACAGAGTATTGTTTCTCAGTAAAACAGGGTTATCACTTTCATTAAAAAATACAAGGTGGTCATATGTAATTTACTAGACCAACATATGAAATACAAATATCCAATCAATTTAGCCTCTACGTTTGTTGAGTTTTTTTCTAAAAAGGAAGTTGACCATTATTGAAAAAAAGCTGACAAAAAAAAAACAAATACAACTGGTAGTGAATCCAACGGCGGATACCACGTATACAACACTCTCGGCCGCCAAAATGAAAACAAGAGTACTCTAAATCTAATCCAACGGCGGATTCTACACGAATAGATTTGGACTGCTATAAGTCTAAAATATATACAGCTTAAATCGATGCCAAAAAAAAAATACAGCTTAAACTTATTATTCTTGTTCAGTATCTGCGAGAAATATTTAAGCATTCAAATGGTTTTCTCCCACTTTATAAGAACAGCTCTTCATCTTTTCATTTTTTATCTTCAGTTTGCTTGCACTACTTTATCAAGCTCAGAACCAGAAGATATTACTATCGACGTGAGCCAAGCCTATAAACTTCTTCATCACGGCTGCACTTTTCTTGATGTCAGGTAAAGTTTACAAACCTCAATCAGATTCAGACATGACTTTATTGTCGGCCATTTCTTAAAGATGTCTTAGAACAGAACTGTTGAAGAATTCGAGAAAGGCCATGTTGATTCAGAGAAAATATTAAATGTTCCCTACTGGTTCTACACTCCACAAGGTCAAGAAAACAACCCAAATTTCGTGAAACATGTTACATCTCTCTTTAACCAAACGGATCATCTCGTCGTGGTAATAACACATGCCTTTGTGACTTTGTCCTCATCATGTGGAACTATAATATGTTTCATTTTCCTTACTTAAATGTTTGGAGATGAACACTGATATGTTGTTTTAATATTTTTTTTTGTAGGGATGTAAATCCGGAGTTAGATCTTTATATGCTACCAGGGTTCTTCTTTCTTCTGTACGTACCAAAAGATTCATGCTCTGTTTTAAGAATTGTGAATGAGAGAGGATCTTTATTATGCCCTTTCCTTGAATTTATCTTAGTTCCTTGATGAGATTTGATGGGATTTTTGATCATGTGACAGGGGTTCAAGAGTGTAAGAAACATGGACGGTGGTTATATCGCTTGGATGGAGAAGAGGCTTCCAGTTAGAGTGGAACCAGAGAAACTTAAGAACGACGAGCTCTGATTTACCCAAAGATGGCTTGTTAAACTGAATTTGCAAATTTAAGATGTAATATCATTTACTATATTAAACTAATCAAGACCTTGTGAATATTCATATGCTCTTTTTTATGTGTAAATGTTTTCACTTATTATAGCAAAGGAAAAACACACACAAACATACACAAGATTTTGGGGTTAAGATTTCAAAGAGAAGAAAAAATGGGCAGACCGGGCACTGTAGCTCCGGAATCAAGAATGTATATATTCCCGGAGACATATTGGGAAGAGTCATGAATCAGATAGCGAACCAGAGAGGTAATCCCCGGATCCACGGTCTGTTGCACCCTTAACGGGATAGTCCGCTCCGTCACATTCTTGAGCCACTCTTTCTGCATAAGACCTTGTGTCATCTCTGACTCCAAAAGCCCCGGTGCTATAGAATTCACTCTTATATTGTAAACACCTAACTCAGTAGCCATCACTCTTGTCATGGTATCAACACCGCCTTTGGAAGTAGCATACGCGATTCCACCTGGTACTACACCGCGGTGGAGCCCCGAGATGGATGAAATGTTTATCACCGAGCCACCACGGCCTTTAGCGTCACGCATTAAAACGCATACGTATTTGGATACTAACCAAGCTCCTGTTAAGTTGGTTTTGAAGACTTTGTCCCATTCGTTTTCTGACAAATCCAAACTAGACTTGACAGTGCCTCTCATTCCGGCATTGTTGACAAGCGCATCGATCTTTCCATAGATTCCCCAAGCTTCTTTAACCGCTTTTTGAATGGTGGCTGCGTCTGATGAAACGTCTAGCTCAAGGGCAGCGGCTTGTACTCCTGTTGTGTTGATTTCTGAGCAGAGAGATTTGAGACGGTCGACACGACGAGCTGCTGCAATAATCTTGCAGCCAGATTTGGCCAGGTCAAGACAGATCTCTCTTCCTATACCAGAGGAAGCTCCTGTCACAAGAACCACTTTGTCTTTAAGTTCACACCATGGTTCCAGTTGCTTCGACACCTGCTTATCTCCATAACGAAATAATAATGATGATAATAATAATCAAGTAAGCATATTGTGATATAAGAGAAAATAATGTATCTCACAGTTTGAAGGTTGCTCATTTTCTTCCTTTATGTGCGTGAGTGTGTTTGGTGAAGAAGGAGAAATTCATAACACAGTTTATATACAAATAAAGAAAGCCTTCTCTCTAGATCAAAACGACAGTTAAAAGTGGCAAGATGAGTCTGCAACAGATACGTATGATCCACCACACTGATTTGGTCGGATAATTTTACTATTTTTATTATATCCGATCATGTCTTCGAGGTGAAAGATTTGGTTCTCTTTTCCTTTGGCAACATGCGAAAATAATAAGGTTTTAAGTACAGAATTTAGAAATCTTTTAATGAAAATGGTGGTTTACAGTTTCCAAGATATTCTCTACATTTTAATATAGGGTTTATGTAAGAAAAGAAAACGTTTTATTTATCATTTTTGTAAATATAGTAATCTCAATTTGTAACATGCATATCAAACCTAAGAGGAGCCTCAACGGTACCAACCTTATTGAGATTCTTAAAAAAATAAATTTATTAATTTTTAGTAAAGATAGTTAAATAATTAATTTTGGTCTTTTAAAAAGAGAAATTAAACTAACAGACAATTGACATTTGGATCTCGATATCTTGTGAATTGTTTTAAATCAGTTAATTAAGGATTTTTTGCTATTTTTTCCTTCATTTCTATTGTTTTTTAATCTTAATTATAAGACATTCACTAAAATCCTAACTTTGGAGTTGTTTGAAGGACAGCCCCAACAAAGATGTTCAACACAGATTTCAGATATTAGAAAGATAAAAAAATTGGAAAGAGTGGAACCAAAAAAACCATCGGTTGTTAGTTATGAACCTCAACAAAGAAAACTTAGAGCATCTTTATCAGCACGTCCTTAGTTTCGTCCTTAGGTGAATTCGGCGTAGATTCCACGGAAAATGTCCTAGACTTTTTTCATTTGTCTTCCTATAAAAAACGTCTCACACTCGTCCCACACTTTTTCCCTATTGATTTCTCTCATTTAACAGAAAACAAAAAGAAAAAAAATAAAAATTTAAGTATTTTTAAAAGTCCTGTTTGATAAAGATGCTCTTAGGACACTATTCTTACATGTGTTATTTTATGATTGATATGTAATGATTTTGTAGTTTAAAATTTAACTTTTATCTAATTTATATATAACTTATTAATTAAGATACCCTTAGAGACACACTTACCAATAATCATGGTCTTATTTTCTCCATGTTTTAGAGTATCAGACATTTCTTTTTGAACAAATTTTATCTCCAACATACATTGAAATCTTCAAATTGTGATTTTTTTTGCTCTCCAATAGATTTCTAAACCTTCTAGTTTCGAAAATATTAGTAATAGTCAAACCTTAAATTTAAAGTTTACTATTCAAAATCTCAAAACAATTTTATAAACTTTTTCATGTTCTAATGCAACTTCCGAGACGAGAGAAAAAAAAAAGAAGAACCAACACGAGAAAAACTGCCGGTAAATCAACAAAAATTAAACTAAAACGAACTAACCGTGTAACAACGCGGGAAAGATGTCGGTAAGGTTAAATTGAAACACCGAACAAGTTAGTACACGCGTTACTTACGCGCAACCTCCACGTCTCCTGACAGATACACAGTTACTTAGCTTGGTCACTTTCTAGTTCGAATAAATATCTTTGTCATAATCACACAAACCAAGTCTTCATCATTAAATCATCTTTTTTTATCTTCTCCTGAATTTCAAATCTCCGGCGATAATGGAACCTCACGGAAACTCAAACGCCAAGCAATCTTCACCTCTCTACCCTACTGTCGACATGTCGAATCCCGAAGCTCCTCTTAACCCTATCTCCTCCTCTTCTACTAGCAACCTCTATCCTTCCCTCGACATGGACGATCTCGCTCGTGATCTCTTCCCCGAGCAACCGGAGACGACGACCACCGTCCCCGTCTCATCTCCTCCTCCCGCTGCGACGGAGGAGGTGATTCTGAAAATCCCCGGCGCGATTCTCCACCTCATCGACAAATCATACAGCGTCGAGCTCGCTTGCGGCGATCTCACGATCATCCGTATCGTTCAGGACGGAAACGTCGTCACCGTTCTCGCTCGCGTCGCCGACGAGATCCAGTGGCCGTTGACCAAGGACGAGAACTCCGTCAAGGTCGACGAGTCTCACTACTTCTTCACCCTCCGACCACCAACCAAAGATTTCGGACATGACTCGATCGAGGAAGAAGGAGAGAATGAAATGTTGAACTACGGACTTACGATCGCTTCCAAGGGTCAAGAGCACTTGCTGGAGGAGCTCGAGAAGATCTTGGAGGATTACAGCTGTTTCTCGGTGCAGCAAGTGTCGGAAGAGGCGAAGGAAACAGGGGATGAGGTGTTGGATGTGACGGTGGCGAGGGAGACGTCTCCGGTGGAACTTACCGGGGAGAGGAAAGAGATTGTGGAGAAGCAGTGTGCTGCGTATTGGACGACTTTAGCTCCGAATGTTGAGGATTATAGCGGGAAGACGGCGCAGCTGATTGCGGCTGGCTCTGGGCATCTGATCAAAGGGATTCTTTGGTGTGGTGATGTGACTATGGATCGGCTCAAGTGGGGTAATGATTTCATGAAACGGAGGTTGAGTAAGGCTGAGAAGGAGAGGGATGTTCACCCTAACACCTTGAAACGAATCAAGAGGTATGTAATTGAGTTTTAAGTGTTTGTTTGAGAGGTTCGTTGCGACTTTCTATTTTAGGAAATATTTGGACAAAAGAAATGTCTTCTGTTGTTGAAGATTACTTTTTTTTCTGGTTCGAAATTACCTTTCTAGAATTTCAAAATGTAACATTGGTATGTGTAATTGACTTGGATTGTTAGGGTTAAGAAGATGACCAAGATGACAGAGAATGTGGCAAATGGCATTCTCTCTGGAGTCATTAAAGTTTCAGGGTTCTTCACCAGTTCAGTGGCTAACACAAAAGTAGGGAAGAAATTCTTTAGGCTTCTTCCTGGAGAAATTGTCCTTGCAACTCTTGACGGATTCAGTAAGTATATCATAGATACACACTTCGACTCTTATGTGGCTATCTTTAGGTTTCTAATCCGTGGATTCTTGTTTTGATAGATAAGGTATGTGACGCTTTTGAAGTAGCTGGAAGGAACGTAATGTCAACCTCGTCCACTGTTGCAACCGAACTTGTTGATCACAGGTAAGTTAAGGGTGTTATATAAAGATGATGGTAGTGTTGAAGAGAAATAATTTATATATTTTGGTGTTTGAATGAATGCAGGCATGGTGGTAAAGCTGCTGAGGCGACAAACGAAGGGCTAGAGGCAGTGGGACATGCTTTTGGTACAGCATGGGCTGCTTTCAAAATCAGAAAGGCTATTAATCCAAAGAGCGTTCTCAAACCTTCGACGCTTGCGAAATCCGCCATTAAATCTGCAGCTTCACAAAAGAAAGCCTAGTGAAGGGTTCCTGATGAAGCAAAACAAAAAGACAGGCCCTCTGATGATGACTGCTTGTTTGTATTGTCTATTGTCTTTTAATGTATAAGTGAAACCGAACACTTGTTTGGATATTAGTTGTTGGTGTGAGTGTTTTGTGTGTTACTCTGAGAAATCAAATGCTGTGATGTATTGAAAAAAAATATCAATAGAGTTTACAAAATTATGTAAACTGACACTAACCTTTAAAACAACAGAAACATTTGACGCTGCCTCCAGAAAAAAGGAGGGACTGACGTTGCACCATCACACATAAGGGAAAAGCTTAAGCTCATTCAAGGTTTAAGGATAGATCAAGGCTCAAATCATGAATCAAAAAAACGAGACCATTGTCAAAATTCATAATAACAAGTTGATATAAACTCAACTGATCTTCAACGAGTATCTACCATAGTGGCATAATGCTAGAGAGAATGGGAGCAATTTTAACTGTCCTTAACTACTAGTCTATCAATGCGCATGATCTAACTCAGGAACACGACTTGTCGGAAGAAGAAACCACTAGTCCGCAGAGTGATTTACGAAAATCATTACCTTATGGCTTGACAAGCTCACGCACGCAAGGTCTTCTGATGAAGCTAAGTGCTTGAACATAGGAATGTATGCCTCTATCTAACTAAGCCTATTGACAGGAAGCAAAAGGACTCTACTACACTCTTCAATAATTTTGTCACAGCCTATCTAATTAAGCCTATTGATACACAAAAATGCTGGAAAAAAAGGAAACGAAAATAAAATCGCTGGCCTATACAGGGATCGAACCTGTGACCTTCGCGTTATTAGCACGACGCTCTAACCAACTGAGCTAATAGGCCATTTGCTAATATATCTGATCATAATTTTCTAGAGTAAAGCAAACTTGGATCTTCTAACAAGATAAACTGTACAAGGGTCATAACCTGATCCCTTAGGATTGTAAGTTTTCAACTAAACTAGAGTCTTTGCCCGGGCTACGCCCGAGTTTTTTCTTATAATTTTTAATTAATTTTAACTTGTATATTTTTATGTAAGTATATGTATTATATCATAATTGACTACTTTAAATATAATTAATACACAAATTATTTTATAATTATTATTTATTGTATTGTCCAACGGATTCTGAAATGAATTAATTCAGGGGTTGATTGGTAATGAAAGTAGATGTTTTGGACAATAATTTTTTTTCTAAATCATTTTGTAAAAACAATCAGGTTTTAGTTATTAAAATTAAAGATACAGTAGAAAAGTTTAAAAATGAAATCTATTAGCTTTCAAAATCAAATTTTCCACAAAGTTTATTTAATGATTTGAAAATAAATTTATAGCAAAACAATTAAAGTCAAATAAAAAATTCACAGCGTATTTTCTAAGAATAATAATAATACAGAACACCAATCAATCCGTCACTCTTTATTGTTTATTTTTTATTGAAATTAATGGAAAGTGATAAAATAGTTAATATTCTAAAGTTTCATCTAAATGTTTTGTTTCATATATAAAACAATTGTTAAATCCACATTTGATTTAAAACTTTGTTATGTTTCTAGCAAGTCTAGATGTTGAGCCTCCACACAAACGCGGAGTAATTTACGTTGTTGTTGTGCCATTGTTTTTGTGCCATGTCTATTTGTGAAGGAGTGACCTATGTTTGTGAAATTGTAGTTAAAATTCTAGAAATGGTTAAATTAGTATGTGAATGGTAACTAAGGGAATGAAGAGGAACACAACATTACTTAATATTCGTCAAAAAAATTTATCATTCATGAGGAATAGTCATTCCTTCTTATTTCATTTTCTGTAGAGATTTATAGAACAAATTTGTTTCTTATTCATTTTGTCAAGGAATACCATTCTTAAAATTCTATTCCTTCTCATTATTTTCCTATCCATTCCTGCTGTTCCTATAACGGTTACCAGTCACACCCTAGATTTTCTTAGATATATGTTTGATGCCGAGTTATGAACAATATGAATAACATTATGAATGAATAAAGAAAAGAATTGACTGGAATAAAATTATGGGGATGATCCGATTGATAATAAATGATTATTTCAATAAAATTTAGTAAAGTACAAATTTGTAAATATTAAAAAAATACAACATTACTTTTCATTTTCTGGTCACCATTCATAGCCAAAATAACAACAAGGGAAAATTTTCAGTTCATAAGTACTTCACAGTAAATCTTTGTCGTTGTCCTCAATTAATTATAGTTTTGAACAAACAGTTAAGTAAGATTTGTAAATATATGCTTGGTGTATATGATATAACGATGTTATGATTAATAACATTCTTTTATGTGCATTTCTACGGCTATTCATAGTCATATATGAGGATTTCTATATTTAAAATTTATTATAATCTGCATTGTAATATTTATTAATAATTAAAAATTGCTTTAATTATATTTATGTATAAGTTAAACTTGTCAGTGTTCACCATTCATTAACAAAACCACCAAAAGAACCAACATAAAAAGATTAGTTGCTTCTAATGACCAAAAAAAACGAAATTAGATGAGTTAACAGTAACATACATACAATCTCATAACAACAGTTTTTTCCTCATCTCTACTTCTGCGTCTGGTAGATGTCCTAGATACGGAGCTGAAATAACATACAGGCATCCTTAGATTCTTTTTCAGTGGACAAACTGAGAAGACTGGTTAAACATTCTGGTGTTCCTCGACATAACTACCTAACGTCTTTGCTTCGCTATAACATCATGCCTCCTCCAGCCAAGGTATGCAATCTCTCTCTCCCTCTCCTCTTTTGGGATTTTTATGTTTTGCTTTCCTCTCATCACGTCATTGTGCTTCTACAGGCTGAGAAAGAAATTGGAGAGAAAAGATTAATTGGGTTTCTAGTACCAGACTATCAGTTGCTCCTGAAGTCGGATTCTAAGATGTAACGACAGACCACGAATGAGGTCTTGTCTATTACTCAAGTCAGAAAAGTACTGGCAAGTTAAGAATTTCTTACCAGTTATCAGGAGTTGCTTGACGGCTTGTCGGAAGTATGATTCAGCTGACTATCTGTGATCTTCGCTTGTCGGAGTTATGTGTTTGTGCATTCCCATCTGAACCATCCGTCCAACCTGATCCACCAATGGAATTAAACGGACCTCCATAACCAACATTTTTAGCCACGTTAACATCTAAGCTCCTTTCAAAAAAAATAATTTCAAGATCCATAACTGTCACAGCTTTCCTAATAGATTTAATGACAATTTTGACTCTTGAGCCAATAATAGTTGAATCCAAGTCAGCATTGCTTTATAGGCTTCTGAAGTCCAGCCATTTTCTTAAGATATAAAAAGATCTTTTAAGTATTTCACAACAACTAAATGTTCTAATGAAGAAAACGGTTTCCCTAAAATGTATACTTACTTTTGTATCCAAACCATGTGAACTGAATTTTCCGTAAGACATGCTAAAACAAAACTCTAGTGCTGGTCGGAGATCTCTCTTGGATAGGAACTGCTTTTGTAATCTTGACCCATAATCCATATTGACGATAACTCAACCGATATCTTATGTCCCCACTGGATGGAATGGAAGTACCTGGGCACGTAAGGAGCAACAAATTATCCAAAAGGGAGGAGAAAACTGAAAGTTAAAGGTTTCCAAAGTCTCTGGGTTGGAACCATCTCCTGACTGGTCAAAACTCTGTTTTTATGGAGCGGTTTGGCTGAGCTCTGCGATATCTTAGACCTGTACTGCTCAATCACCATATCGTGTTTGTCCAGAACCTCAGGGCGGTCCACCTTTCTTGTTCAAACCCTTTAAAAACTACTGAATAATAGAAGATATTTGTAAATTACCTGCACCAGAGGAAAAATGGCATAACAGAGATCAGAGACCGTGGAGATTGGGCATCTTGGAAGTTACGACGGGTTGTGAGAATTCTATTTGTCTTGGACCTAGCTACTGTTAGAAAAGCTAAGATCTTTGGATACTAAAACTGAGCCAAAGAAGGAGATATACCTCTCTTGGAGAAGAGACAATACAAATATACGCTGCGTATCGGAGATGCGGTGCATAGTTATCCAACCCATCGTTCTTCTCAGCCTCAAGCATCAACCCTCCGTCAACAAATTCTTTATCAGGCAACATCTCGTACCGCTTCTGAATCTCCTGCACACTCAGGAGAAGCCAATTCCCTAAAATTGCATCTATGCCTATTAAATACATTTTGTTGCCACTTGCCAATCTCTTCTTATCATAAAAAAAACATGTTCTCGATAGCCATAGTTTCATGCTTGGCTCTCTTCATACAAAGTCTCGTAAACCTGGTGTTCACAGCCTTGTCCTTTCTACAAACATAGAGAAGTACAAAACATTATTGATCCGACAATCATGACTTGAAGCACCATTAGAGCAGTTACTCTACCTGCCTGAACCCACCTTTGTATCTCAGTCCATCAATTCCCAAACACTCGTTCTGCCTCAAAATCACACATGAGCTCAAATGTCACATATAAACCCAAACACCAAAATCTGAAATCTTTTCCAAACATGATGAAGTTAATTTGTAAGTGAATACCTAGCACAAAAGCATAGCCTTTTCAGACGACCATCATCCTCACTTGAAATCCGAGTTTAAGTATGTATATCATCTGTTAACAAAAGATCCATAGCTGGAATAAAGAAAAACGCTTGTGGTTTACATAAATCTTTTGATTACAGGAAACAGATTGGTATAATCACTTATATGAGTTTGATTAAAACTGATTGACCAACCTTCTTCACGATCTCTCTGTCAACGGGAACTGAATTTTTTACCGGATATCTCGACAGGTAGACAAAGGTGAGAGACGTCACATGGTACGAACCTGGATGATGATGATGATGATGATGATTCGGCGATGAAGGAGCTTCGCGGCGACTGAGCTTTTACCAAAGGAATTGCATTTTCGATTTTACGGTGGCTGAGTTGAAATAGAGATCATGCAGTTACGTTTAGAATAAAGTGCCAATGGAGAAAAAAAGTGCCAATGGAGAGCTGAGATTTTTTTCATGACGATTGATGTAACTTCTTCAGAGTAGGTTTTGATTTTGGGTTGATTTAGGTTTAGACATAGAACTTTACGTAGGAGAAGGATCACATGAAGGTGGAAAGAAACATTCAAGAATGATTTAAGATCATCGGTTATGCAACAAAAAAAACTTATCGGAGAAGATGAAGTGGAAGCGTCGAGAGAGAAATTCGAAGCCTGAAACAATACAGGTTTCTCGATCTATTCTTTACATGGGCTGAGATGGGCCAAACTGATAATAATTTCATAAAACCCATAAGTCTGCTCTATTAATCCTACATGGCCTAGTTAAACATATCAGCAGTGACATGGTGATTTGAAGCCTTCTGATTGGATGATTTTCCAGTTCTAGGTAGACACACTCAAATGCCTCAAATAAGAGCTATTAATAGAGTAAGATCATCATATATAAACCTTGAAAACGCATAAATAAAAGGAGGTTTTCTCTTTGAAAACCAGACCACCCTTTGTAGTTTGTATAATCGACCTTCTTCTCTTTTCTTCCATCTCCTTTTTTTTAAAAAAAAAAAGTCGTGTTGTTTAGGTTTTTCTATGCAAATTTGGAAAAACTTCGTCAGTGGTCTCAAATTGGGTGGTTTTTGTGCAGATGAGATTGTGTGTAGCTGTGGATGAGTGTGAGGGATACACTAGTGTTTTACAATACCTCCTACCAAAAATGAGTTGACTCATGTAACATGCATTATACAATAGTGTTGTGTTGCCGTTGTAGTGTCAACTTTTGTTACTGAAGGAAATGGGATGAAGAGTAGAGATAAAGACAAAAGAGAGAGAAGTAGTGGTAGTGCAATATTAGCTCTCAGCTAAAGCTGGAAGCTATTTATCAGTAAAAACCAGAAGTAATCGTTTTCTAATGATTAAGGGAACTTATCACAACGAACTCTAAACCCCATGTGTTTCTTGTTCTTAAGCCTTCACTAGAGAGTGGAAAGAGAGAGAGACAAGAGAAGCAGAGAAATTACAAAACGGAGCAGGCCTTTTGTGCTTTGCTCTTCTTTTTCTTCTGCTTTGGAGGTTGAAGTACCACCCTGATCGCTGCATCAAACACCCCCTTCACGTTCTGCATTTCATCATAAAATAAAAATATTAGTGAAAGCTATGAAGTAAAAGAGCGAATCACATATTCAATGGCGTAGTCATCAAAAGGGAAGTTTTTTTCATTATTTCTTGCCTCCTGTGACTTGGAACTGCACTCAATGTAGGAAGGAGCTCCAATTAGCTTCATTAGTTCCTCTCCCTTTTTTTGATTGCCAATGGTTAAGCGAGTTAGGTTTAAATAAGGTAAGAAAACAGAAGCAAATTGAAAGAATACCTGAGCAGTGGTAATAGGTACAGCACCAGGGTGGTCAACAAAGAACTGTTTGTCATCCCTAAGATCTGTCACATTTGATGAACACAGCAGAAGATGGAAAGTCAAATGATCTGCTATTATTTTAGACAATGAATGACTTGCTTGTATGCATATGGTAGCACAACAGGAGGTTGTAGGTTAACTAACTATCAGGAGAAAGTGTGAGATACAAGAAACCATTTGACCCACAACCTAAATCCAAAAATACAATAAAAACCGAAAGGAGGAACATCATAGACGAGCTTCTAAACCTACAAGAATCAGAGAATTCGTATTGGATGTGAACAAATCAAAACCCTAGTGACTCCACCACTAGTGTCACAATATAGCACAGACATGTATGTACGGATCAAGAGAAAAGGCAAGGAAGGGAAGGGAGTAAACCTAGTTTGGTACCAACAAGAACAATAGGGACACCAGGGGCATAGTGGGTCAGCTCTGGGATCCACTGCAAAACCCGATAAGATTAAAATCAAAACAACCAGAAAAGACTCTATTCATTTAAAAAAAAAAGTAGTTTACTCACGGACCTTCTTGGAGACATTCTCATAACTAGCCTTACTGATGAGAGAGAAGGCTAAGATGAAAACATCAGCACCGCGGTAACTCAACGGTCTCAATCTGTTATAATCCTCCTGCCCTGTGTGTTCCCACAAATTAAAAATAAAAAGGCCATACATAGCTTTATTATTATGCAATTAACTAAGTAAAGTAGAGCTTAATTAGAGAGTTGTTTAGAGAGTAAACCTGCGGTATCCCACAAGCCAAGGTTGACAGTGGCTCCGTTAACAACAACATTAGCGCTAAAGTTATCGAAAACGGTCGGAACATAATCCTGTTGTTCGAGAAAAGATACAAATCAGATGAAGCATATTCAGACAGTCTTAACATGGGAGGCAGTGAAGAGAAATGGTACCGTAGGGAAAGTGTTGCTGGTGTAAGAGATGAGGAGACAGGTTTTACCCACTGCTCCGTCACCAACCGTCACGCACTTTATGAACCTTGATGCGCTCATTTTTTTTTACCCACACCAATAATCGCAAAAAAAAATTCAATTCAACCCCTCAGATCTACTACACCTAACACTGTCTTTCTTCCCAATTTCAATTTTGCCTATCTCTAACAACCCTAAAAAAATGCGATCAGTGAAGGAGAAAGAGATGATGAATCGAGAGAGAGAGATAGAGAGGAAGTAGGAAAGGTGACTGGCCTGAAATTTATGCCGTTGAAGCGTTCCCTTCTTTCACTTCTTCTCCTTCTTCCCCCCGATTCTTTTGCTTCTTTTTTCTTTTATAAACTAAAAATTGTTGTTTTTTTTCACATTTAAAAAAATTGTAGGTTTCTCTAGGTTTTATTAGATGAAAATTCTATACAACTATGTATATGCAAACTTTCTTTTATTTTAATTGCACTCAACTACCACATCCAAAATAAAGATCCGTGGCGTTTGTTAATATTTTTATTTTAATAATAAATATTACTTTTTGAATCCAAATAATATTGATTTTATTAAATTAAAAATCCTAACAATAGTAAAATAGTTATAGATTCAGAGTAGCTCATTTACCCCAAGATTCCTTATTCATAATTTCTTTTTTTTTCTGAAAGTTCATAATTTCAGAATTTTCTCTCATTTAGTATTTGATTGTTACTTGTGCAAATTTAAACAGTGGAGTGTGATAATATACAATCAAATAAAAATATTTGTGGCTTAAAAAATTATCTTTAAAATTGGCTTAAAAGTTGACAAAAAATTTTGTTTTATAAGTTGTATTCTTGGTTTTTACTTGTTTTTCTCTTCTTTTCTTACTTTTTTCAAAAGTGTTACCCATTCAGAGTTTCTTAGTCTTCTTGGCTTCATTATACATATAACATGTAAGTTAATTAAGTTACTCATCGTCTGCTTCAACCGATTTTTGACCATTTATTCAATTTGATTTATTAGATAACATCAACTTGATTTCACTGCTCATGTCATTGCTTAAGCTTCTCTGGGTATTACACTGACACTCTAGTGGACACTGCCTTAAACTCGTTGGTTCTGTTTTTATTTGGTTTGGATCTCTCTCTTTGATCTTTCTCCTTCCTGTTTCAATGAATTTTTTGAGGTCAAGTGGCTTCTCTTATCTGACATTTTTCTAGTGATACGTAGCCATATGCATGTAAGCAGACACTCAGTATCTAAATACGTATAACAATTATGAGGAGAGGCTGACTACACTATCTTGAGGGGTGATAAACTGTTCTTGATTGACCACCATGTTGCTGCACATGTTACAATGTGCTCAGGTACACATAATTTTCTGTCAATTTGGTTTTGTTTTAACCCCGTCCATGGATCATTTTGGTAGGACAAGATTCAACTTATAACAAAACTCGTCTTTTTATCATTTACTATAAGTCTATAACAGTACTCGTTTTTAATTATGCAACAACGTTAATATACTGTTAATAATATTTCAGGTGTTTTCTTCCTTAAGCTGTCAAAAGCAGCATGACATCTCTCCATAAGTCCTTATCAAGCAGTTCTTCATTGCTGATTCTGTTTTACTCCCTCCGCGAATCATTTTGGTAATGTCTTCATCATTTACAATAGTGATACTCGTTTTAATTGCGTCAACGACATTAACATACATCAGTACTATTTCATTTGTTTTCTTCCTTGAGCTCTCAAAAAGAGTATCACATTCTAAAAAAGACATCTTGAGATTTCACATATGTATGTCTTATGTTGTTAAGTGGATTTGTAGAACAAATGGCCTATTAGCTCAGTTGGTTAGAGCGTCGTGCTAATAACGCGAAGGTCACAGGTTCGAAACCTGTATAGGCCAGCCATATCTTTTTCGTTTCCTTTTTGTCCAGCATTTTTGTTTCCTTTTCATTTGGCAGATATCGAAGGCTTTCTCGCCCCTTGAAACAGCATGCAGTGTATCAGCTTTAATTAAAAACGGCAAAGCACCTTCATCAAAAGATTTGACTGAACACTACATGTATACAAAAGACAATATCCCCAACCTAAGTATCCCTATCCTAAATATGTATCTATTAAAAACAGTATATACAATAGATAAACTTGGCTCTTCGAATTTAGCTAAACACACCCAGGACTATGTGATATAAGTGTTCATCTACAAGAATCACACCTTAGTTTTTCAGACTAAAGCTATTTTTTTCTGTCAGTGAAGCTATAATTGTCTTGGTCAATTCTATTTCAGTCTTCTTCCATGTATACCTTTGCATTTAGTTTGCCAATTGTGATTTTATGCACGTGTGCTGTTACAAAAGATATATACATTTTTGTGAATCTTTATTTATCCGAAAACCGAATATTCGTTGAAAATGTTTTCTATAATTTTAATTAACGGTGATAAAATCAATTATCATATGTATGATGGGTATATATACAACATTAAACAAAAATACAACAGTAGCGCAGTATGTTTTTGTGATTTTAACGCAACTACCTTCGAAAGAATCTATATATATAAAATAGACTTTTCTCTATTCTTTGGACATGTGGAATGGGGCTTTGTTGACATGTGTCCCATTCTTATATCTTTTTACATTTTACATCTTTCTTCTTTCAAATTATTATAATTTAGTTCACCACTTTCTAATTGTGCANCTCATCATCTTTTTAAGTTTGATAATCCATTTTATTAATTACAAAATACAAAATGAATAAAATAATATAAATAAATTTTTAATTTTTAATTTATTCATAACTAAAAATAACAGAAAATTCACTATTTTATTAGTTATTACCATTTTTTATTATTTCATTTACAAATTATATATTTATTTTAATATTGACCAAGTTAAGGAAA
>OVBX01002950.1:0-16415 GCA_900406325.1 Erucastrum elatum | reverse complement strand
TGCTCTCTTCCTTATGCTTTCTTTGGCTGTCTTCACCATCTTCCTCCGGATCAACTAAACAGAAACCAACAATCTTCATCAAGACCAGCTTGATCAGAATACTGAGTGTTGAGTTTACGAGTTGTAACCAAACCTGTCGTTTTAGAACAGCGAGGCTTTTGGTATGCATAGGAGACTGAGGGAGTACTCCATTCGAAGGAGGCAGACCTAGCAATCCACAGATCAACGTCTGAAAAAAAAACACAAACACGTTTTTGGAGATTTTAACGAGAGATTCAATGTTGTAGTGGTTTGCTTGCAAAGAAAGTAAAACAGAGTTCGATTCATTATACCATGAACCCTAACAAGAGAATGTCATAGTGATACGCAGAAGGGTTCTTGAGATTGAATTCCTTTTGCTGCGCTAGCTGCGAGGCAACGCTGTGATCAAAGAAGTAGAGTCCTGCAATCATCAGTGCTGGTATAAACGCCGCAAAAATGTATCCGGTAGAGACTTTCCCCATGTCCTGTTACATACCAAAAGGCCACGTCTTAATAAAGGTTCAGATGATGAAATCAAGATCCTGAATGAAATGTGCCTTTTTTTGTGTTGTAAACCTTGATGACAGTCCAGTGCTCTAGAGAAGCAGAGTCCCATGGAAGAGGACTAAAGAGTCTTCTCGGGACACCAGATGGGAGATTTGAAGGCGTGGTAAAAGACAATGCTGTCCAAACCACAACCATCAAAGGAACTCCATAGTCCGCTATGAAGCTTCTGTACCATCCTGTTCCATATCGCCAAGACCTAGCTTTTCTGCTCTTCAGAGCAGTGTAGAGAAGGCCGAAGGTGAAAATGAGTCCAAGAAGTCCGTTTGTGTATAGCCATTCAAATTTATACTTTTCGAGTTTTGAGTCTCCTTCTTTTGGCATACTAAATTCTCCTACCAT
The DNA here is from genome assembly GCA_900406325.1 of Erucastrum elatum. Classification (NCBI taxonomy): domain Eukaryota; kingdom Viridiplantae; phylum Streptophyta; class Magnoliopsida; order Brassicales; family Brassicaceae; genus Erucastrum; species Erucastrum elatum. The sequence goes on along the minus strand of OVBX01002950.1, from coordinate 15,488 downwards.
ACCCTGAAATAATTCCATTACAAGACATACATGTGAACTTTGATTTAAAATTGACTAACTCAAAGGTGGTTGAGGTTTTTTGGCTTTATATACCTTAATGGCTTGTTGGATGAACAGAACGGAGATCAACATACCAAACAGCTCACCAGCAACCCTCGTAAACCGGTTAATGATATCAGCCGCGTTGAGGATCGCCATTAAGAACAGTAACATAGCCGTCCACACACATACCCTGAAACAACAAACAAAAAAACCATACAAATAAAAAATCATATATAGCTTAAGCAAAAACAAAAAGAAGAAGAGAGCTTTTAAGAAGTGATTACCAAGCCACCCAAGCTAAGTAGAGTTCTTTGCCTAACTCTGGTCTTCCTTTGGCGAAGTTGTACAAGTAAACATACATTAAGACAGTTGGTTCTGCAACCCCAAGTATCAGCAGTGGCTGTCCTCCTAATATTGAGTGTATCACTCCACATAACGCTGTTGATGCTAACGTTTCAACTGTGCTCAACGCTCCCTCTATAATTACCCCCCATAAAAACAACTTTGATTAGTTTTGTTTTTCTCAAGAGAGAGTTACTAAAACCACACTAAAAACAGAAAAAAAGTGTGCAACTTGAAGACTTGTGATTCATTAAAAAAAAGTGAACATAACCAGTGAGAAAATTCAAAGAAATAGACCTGTGTCACGGCTAAGTTGCTCTCCAAAGGCTATAACTGGAAGCGCAGATGCAAAAAAGATGTATGTTGTTGGTGCTAAAATCCTGTAAAATCTCAAAAACAGCAACAAAATATTCACAACGTTGTTCTAAAACTAAGTAAAGGGAGGAAAATTTAGGTCAAAGTACCCGAAACCAGAACGGAGACCAGTGATCCAATCTTGCTTGTAACACAAGGCTCTTCCTTTGAGATCTGCTATGATCCCTCTAAAAGGCCTCTTTGAGCTGATCTCTTTCTCCATCTTTCAGAATCACTCAGAGACTCCAGTACTCGTTGATCTGTTCTGATTCTCAGCCTCTGGTCTTGGCTTTTAATGACCTACACTACAAAGGGAAGTTATATACTAATTTGTAACATATACCAATAACTTCAAAATCTTGCATTTACTCTAAAATAAAATTGTTTTTAATATTGTATTTTTTCCCCAAGTTGTGATGAATCTGATCTCTTTCAAACCAATTACAAAAGAGGAACTTCGTAGCTTTCGTCTTTATTATAAGCAAATGTCAATTTTATTTGCTTTTTGTGAGAATAGGGAAAACGCAATGTGCCTAATACCAATTGAAGAAACAGCACGATGCACATAACTAGCAAAAGTTAATGTTTTCTTCTTCTTTTCGACAAATAACTTACTCTCTTGTCTTCGTCTCTTCTCTAATAAACTTTCAAAAAAATAAAAAAGATTCCAACGTTTCAATCAACTCGGTAAAACTAGTATACATTGTTCAACCTAAATTAATTACACTCCTTTTTTTAACCAACAAGAGGACAAAACAATAGTTTTGTTTTCTGTAGGTTTGACTTTGATATTAGCATCTAGAAAGTTGTGTGTTACCGTGGAATCAGAGGGGAGTGATAGGCACGAGGCTGAGTCGTAGCCGGAGCCGAAAGTAACCGTGTGTAGCGATTTATAGGGTTTTTTGGTAGAGGCAACGTCTGCCTGTTAAAATTTATAGACCAAGCAATTGAGACTAGATAGGGCCCACTTATATGTATTTCTGTTGGGCCTACTGACATGTGTTAATGATTTAGTGGTGGTTTCATACACCGGTGATCGTGACGCTTTAACTCCCTTTTGTTCCTTTTCCCAGGAGATCGTGTTGACGAATAGAAAAATAGTTAATTTTCTTTACAAATTTGTTTGATTCCTTTGGTGCCAAAATATTAGGTTATTTAAGAAAACTCTAGAAGTAATTTCTTTATTTCAAATTTGTTTCCTTTATCTTGTTTTCATATATATACTACTAATTAAATTGCTATAGTCAAAATACAAATGTTCCACATTGTTAGTTTTGTATACTTCTCCTCAGTCCTCACATCAGTTTTAGTGGTTATTATTCAAAGTCAAACAACCTTATCGCATTCTTTTTTTTTTGAAACTTAACCTTATCGCATTTTCCATCTTAATTATAATCCATCTTAACAGAAGATACGATTTTGAAAACACATGTGCTACTCCCTCCATTTCATATTACATGATGCTTTGTGTTGGCACAAAAGTTAAAAAAATTCATCTTTTTAAAAAAAAAATATTTTAAAAATATAATTTAAAAGCTAATTAACCAATTATAAAAAGACAATAAAATTTAACAGATTGGATAATTTTTAATAAAGTTAATTTAACCTTAAGATCACAAAATTTAATGTAATTGAAATAAAATAACTCTTCTAAAACATCATCTATATATATTGAAACATAAGAAATATTACTTTAAAGCATGTCTCTTTTTTGCTAAACTGTAAATATCATAAAATGAAAAGTTGATTTTACAAAGTAAGATCAAACACCGAAACATCTTGGCAAAAAGAAAAAAAAAACAAGATGATCAATAGGTGAAAGGTAGCAAGCTTCAGCCCTTATCTTAGCCACATGCTCATAAGGGATCTGAATTTCTTTCTCAACCTTCTAGCTGAAATAATGTTCTTTATCTCTCTATCATGCCTCGGAAGACAGTACTGGCCGGTACTAGCGCCTGGTTGTGAACGAGGTTGTTTCTCTGCTTCCAAAGGTGGTAGATGACTGAGGTTGTTTCCCTTTAAAGCATGTCTCAACCTTATGAACTTTTTACTGGGTAATTATGCATTGTGGATGTTACCAAACTGTAAATAACATTAATTCCTTTCTGTTTCACTATTTCAATACATGTCAGAAAACAAAACTAAGAATCATAATATGCTACGTACGTACCACATACGGCAACTTGAGGTAGTTGGAGTGGGTGGAGAGATGTTTTTATGTGCAGAAACGGGCATGCACACACCTTTTAATAAAGTTGCATTCCTTGTACCGAAACTCACTCCTGGCATATTTGGAAAATAATGTACTCATATTTTCTCGACGTATCACTTCACGCCCATGGCACTGGCCCCGTGCAGTTATCATTACTGTGCCAGAAGCTTCTATCATCGAACCGCGTGGACATACTTAAAATATACCTTATATTTCAATCCAGATTATACAAATTAGAAACGAGTAAATGAAGTTTTAGCTTTCAGTGTGATGATCGATGTTTTTGTTTCTGATTTACTTACAAGCTGGCTACGTGACCAAGTTGTTACGGACTTTGTGTCTTTCAAGTGTCATTAACATCCAACATGTTTTTTTGGTAAAACATCCGAATATGTTTTAAACAAATTAGTAATCAAAGCTTACATGGTTATAACTTATAACCCATTTATAAGATTTGCAGTGAAGCTGTAAAAGTACATGCATGTCATAATAAACCAACTATATATATATATATCATCGAGTGCTATCCAGAGTTATAAGATTTGACTAACAACATAATAATTAAGCTAATTACATGCTAATGGGTCAACATCGTTTTAAAAAATAATTGAAATCTAAGTATGAAAAGAACTCAAGATTCTAAACGCCGTACCATGAGATCATTAGGTATGTTTTCGTCGGTGTGTTGTTTTATGAAATTCTGTATTATATTGATGTATAAATCAATGTGTCAACCCACCAAAACCATATTATAAAAACACATTTCGTAGAAATAATACAAACACTGACTTTGAAGTTCTCACGAAACTTGACACCAATCGTCACGAAATTGGGGGGCGATTTGAGTAAATTATTAAGTCCGAGCCGTTAAAGAAATAACTTAGAAACTAAGAGGCCATATTGCCAGTAATACTAAAGTAAAAGCCCTAAACTGTAAATAACGAAAGGTTTCATGTCTCTGAATGATTTCTAAAAACTTTTAACGACCATCATCGTCTCCGCGAGTTCCTCTCTGCATCAAGGCCATTTATTAATAATACTAATTAAAAAAAAAGTCCCTTCTCCTCTCACACTTGTCTTTCCAAATTAAAAAAGAAATTAAAGGTGTGATCCTCTTCAAGGGGGAGCAGGCAGGTTCATACATTCGCACTGCGCACTCTTTGTCGGGTATACCATGTTACTTTAAGATCTATCCAAAATCGGACAAAACAACAATCGATTATTGTCTGATTTGATTTCGATTTTTTTTTGTTTTTGTTTTCATTAGTGAAATAGACAAAAGGAAAAAGATCATGGGGGTTCCGCTAGTATGCCACGGGCATTCTCGTCCCGTCGTCGACGTTTCCTACAGTCCCGTGACTCCAGATGGATTCTTCCTCATCAGCGCCAGCAAAGGTACGATCTTTTCCCTTCCCCGATCGTGATTTGATTCAGGGTCGGTCCATTAGTATTGGATCATGAGCTGTGTCTTTTTTTTTTAATCGTTTGTGTTGCTTGATCTGATTGGAGAGGAAATTGGGATAATTATGAGATGAATTGAGGATTGTTGTTAACTGTAGCTCTTGACTTTTATGATGTGTTAGATTCGAACCCAATGTTGAGGAATGGGGAGACTGGTGATTGGATAGGGACTTTTGAAGGACATAAAGGAGCTGTTTGGAGTTGTAGCCTTGATAAACATGCTATGCGTGCTGCCTCTGCTTCCGCTGATTTCACTGCGTATCTTTCTCCTCCTTCTTCTTCTTCTTTGTTTAAATCCATTTAAGTCTTTTTGTAAAAAGTTTAATAGCCACTGGTGATGGGTTGTTCGCTTAAAGCTTAAACGAGATAAGAGTCTTTGTTTGTGATTATAACACTTTTCAGGAAGATATGGAATGCATTGACTGGAGATGAATTGCACTCCTTTGAACACAAGCACATTGTTCGCGCATGTGCCTTCTCTGAGGTAAAGCTTTCTTTTTGTATCTTTCCCCAGCAAAGACTGATTCGATTCCCTTGTTGAGTGTTCTGATATAAAGGGATATGGATGGTGGGATCTGGTCTTCATTTGTTTGGTTCTGTTGTACTTACTAGGACACTCACCTTTTGCTCACCGGTGGAATGGAGAAGATTATTCGGATATTCGATATGAATAGGCCAGACGCACCTCCAAAACAAGTTGGTAATTCTCCTGGTTCAATCAGAACCGTCGAGTGGCTTCACAGTGATAATACTATCCTCAGCTCTTGCACAGATACCGGTGACATTAGGTATGTCACCACATCATTCCTGGATTTGGACTTAGTCCTTTTATCTTATACTCCTTTTGTTCTTCTGTAGGTTATGGGACATAAGAAGTGACAAGATTGTTCAGACATTAGAAACAAAGTTCCCAGTCACTAGTGCTGAAGTAAGCCAGGATGGGCGATACATAACTACTGCTGATGGATCTAGCGTTAAGTTTTGGGACGCCAATAAGTAAGTTTCTGATAGCATCCACAGTTTCCGTTCTATCTTTTTCTTTGTCCCCTTTATGCTAGATCTTTTCTCCTGTTTTTCTCAGTTTTGGATTGGTGAAGAGCTATGAGATGCCTTGCAACGTTGAATCAGCATCCTTGGAACCGAAACATGGGAACACTTTCATTGCTGGAGGAGAAGATATGTGGGTCCATAGGTTTGATTTCCAGACTGGAGAGGAGATTGGTAAAGTTCCCTTGAAGAATATATAATGATTTTTATATATATTTAGAATCTATCTGTGTGTAAGTCTTTCTTAAGCCAATCCGGTGAATGAATGCAGGGTGTAACAAGGGTCACCACGGACCAGTGCACTGCGTGAGGTACTCCCCAGGAGGGGAGTCATACACGTCAGGATCAGAAGACGGGACGGTCAGAATATGGGAGGTTGTGGGTTCGGTGAACCAAGAGGAGAAGGAGAGTGATCAGAGCGGTAATGTGAAGCTTGTGGCAGAGGAGGTTGTGCGTAAAGCTGAAAGTCTACGTATCAGTGAGAAAGCTGCAGAAGCCAAATGAAACATTGTTTACGTATCTAGTTTTTATGATAACTAATAGTTGCAGAAGAGATGATCCCTTCAGTTTTTTTTTTTGGCTTACAAGTTTGGCCTGTTATCTTCTTTCTAATAAATAAATATATGAACACTTTTCTTCTGTGTATTTAATTCCAGGAGGTTGACAACATGACACAAGCATAAGACAATGTGAAGTATACAACCAAATGTAAATGCCTGTAACAATTTTCAGGTTGGACAAAACCGGTTCTTAGTAGCTTCATCCTCCCATTCAACATCTTGCAACCACTCTCCATAAGCATCTAGGACAAGATAACACCCCTTGGCGCTTGCAGAATCGAGTTGAAGTTTCCTGAGATTAGGACATCTGAGGTAAAGGACTCCAGTAAATACTCTTCACTGCAAACAGAAACACAAGTGAGAGTGATTCTAGTTTCAGAAAGGGCATAGCAAACCTCTCTCCATCAATCTTCATCACATTCTCTCTGCTTATGATCTCTTCTGTTTGAAATGACATTTCCACATGCAGATTAGCCAGGCTGGGAGCATACATCAGCCATGTCACTATGTCCACGTGTGAGGCTTCGGAAGTACATTGGATTTGAACTTTGCATGTGTTGCATTGGCCTATCCATACCCATATGTCACCTCCTGGCCTGATGGAGCAGCAATCGACCCTGCTGCCACTAATGATATTCTGACAGCATTTGGTATGCATTTATCGAGAGATTAGTGGCGGGTAAAGTTCAGTAAACTGTGGATGTTTAGGAGCCGTTCCATCACAAATGTATCTTTTAGAGTTAGTGTCAAAAGTTTAAAATGTTTCAAGGACTTCAGCTCCTCCTCCACTAAGCCATTATTCAGAGGAATATTGGACTCAAATAGCATTAGTACCTGCAGACTCAATAGAGTCGATACCCCAACAACACTCTTAAGCTTGTGTGTGTTTGATCACACGACACTGATATTAAAGCACAACCTCCCATCTTGTCACACACAAAAACCTTTGTAGATACAAACTCAGCAGAGAACAGAGACAGAAAAAACGGAATTTTGTAACTGACCGTCGACTTTGACAAAAAATAAAAAGTGTCCGTTCACAAAACAAATTGGGCCTCATTACAAGTTGGATCCAATAGGCAGCGTAATATGAGATCAGGCCCAAAGCTGTAAAACCCTAAACCCCTCTTTTTACTCTTTTTTAGTTAGTTCTCTCTGCTCTTCAGGTTTTGGCTTTGCTCTCCACTTACACTCTGTAAATCTCCCCAGAAACCCTAGTAACTGAACTTTCTGTAATCGTCTCAAAGTTTAAATTTTTCTTACTGGGTCTGATTTCAAATCCGACCTAACTTGTCTGTTCTGATTCTGTTTTTATCTGTGTGTGTTTTGCTTTTCAGTAGCAGATCAGTGTTGGTAATATTTCACGAGGAGTAGACATGTTTGCCCTTTCCAAGGTTGTAAGAAGGTTTGTTTCCAAACTCTAGATTTGTCTTCTGTCTCCGGAAAATAGGGTTTAAAATGTTCTTCATATACGCCTTTAAATGTTTATACATAGTTCAAGGTAATTGAACAGCTTCTGTTATGTATTAAATTTTGCAGAAGCCAGAGTCTTCGACTAGGAGCTTGCAATGCTGTGTACTACTCTAAGCTAGAGATACCATTGGGAGAAAAGAACGGTTCTATCCACTCAAACGCTTTGATACATGATAAACACGAAGCTTTCTCTAGCTCCTACGAGCTCCCATGGAACTTTTCTACCGGAGGAAGACGTTCACTTTCCTCTGATAGCATTGGAACTCCAAACGACACTAGTGGTGATAGTGAAGATGAGCTTCAGTCCGAGGACGAGTTGTCCGGTGATGAAGCTGATATTCACGGAGCAGAGCTGGAGCTACACTCTGATGCTGGTAAAACACCGGGAAGCAAGAGATCATCTGAGCTGTTTAAGGCCATTGTTTCTGTCTCAGGTCTCTCTGTAGCGTCTGCTATTGATAAATGGGTTGAAGATGGAAAAGAGATCAACCGCACAGAGATTGCTAATGCGATGCTACAGCTCCGTAGGCGTCGGATGTATGGGAGAGCACTGCAGGTATATATATATATATTAATGCTCTCTGCACTCTTTATTTATCTGCTTCAAGTTCTCTAAGTGTTAATTCTTTCGTTGCTGCATTGTCTTCTTGTTACTGTAGTTGGCAGAATGGCTTGAAGAACATAAGCCATTTGAACTAGAAGAGAGAGACTATGCTTCTCGGCTTGATCTGATCGCCAAGGTACGTGGTCTGCACAAGGGAGAGCTTTACATCGAGAGAATCCCGGAATCTTTTCGAGGGGAACTGGTCTACCGCACCCTCCTCACGAACTGCGCATCAACAAGCAACGTGAGGAAAGCAGAAGCTGTGTTCAACAAAATGAAGGACTTGGGATTCCCTAGGACATCATATGCCTGTGACCAGATGCTTATGCTTTACAAGAGGGTTGACAAGAAGAAGATAGCTGATATGTTGTTGATGATGGAGAAGGAGAACCTGAAGCCGACTCTCTTCACGTACCAAATCTTGATTGACGCCAAGGGAGGGTCGAATGACATAAGCGGGATGGAAGAGATTGTGGAGACGATGAAAAACAAAGGTGTTGAAGTTGACCTTCGTTCGAAATCCATTATTGCAAGACACTATGCATCAGCTGGGATGAAAGAGAAGGCTGAGAAAGTGCTCAAGGAGATGGAAGGTGAAAGCCTGGAGGCTAATAGGTACGTGTGCAAGGATTTGCTTTCTATCTATGGCTCTCTCCAAAGAGCGGATGAGGTGATCAGAATCTGGAAGATCTGCGAAGACAGCAACCCTTTTTATAAAGAATGCCTTGCTGCAATCATGGCGTTTGGAAAGATTAATAAAGTCAAAGAAGCAGAGATGATTTTTGAGAAGTCGGTGAAGATGAGCACTAGAGTTTCATCAGGCATGTACTCTGTCCTCTTGAGAGTTTACGTGGACCACAAGATGGTATCAGAAGGTAAGGATCTCGTTAAGAGGATGCTGGACAGCGGGTGCAACATCGGGGCCTTGACATGGGATGCACTGATCAGGCTCTATGTGGAAGCCGGGGACGTAGAAAAGGCTGATTCGTCGCTGAGCAAGGCAACGCAGTTGAAACAAATAAAGCCGTTGATGAGCTCGTTCATGTGCGTGATGGACGAGTATGCAAAAAGAGGTGATGTTCACAACACTGAGAAAATCTTCCAGAGGATGAGGCAATCTGGCTATCAGTCTCGCTTCAGGCAGTTTCAGTCTCTTGTCCAGGCTTATGTCAATGCCAAAGCTCCAGCTTACGGAATGAAGGACAGAATGAAAGCTGATAACGTCTTCCCTAACAGGGGATTGGCTGTTCTGCTCGCTAACGCTGATCCCTTCAAGAAGACGCCTCTCTCTGATCTCCTGGATTGAGTTAACACTGCTGCTACTGCCTTTTTGTGAATCTTTGGTTTGATTGATTCGCTTTCTATCTATGTTAAGTAGATAAGAAACTTAAGTAGCATTCTTAGTTTAAATGAAGCCTCCTAATATATATTATGAACTCTGTATGGTTGCTTCTTGTCCAATGGTATGGTTCTTTCTATTTGGTTTGCCAGTGACAAGGGTGAAATGCAAACAAAAGCATTTTACATTATACTCCAAACCGAATAATTTACAGAGAGACTTGCACGATTGTGTGCCACACTCATGTTCAAGTGAATAAGAATAAAAGAAACACGCTCAAAGAACACAGAAGAGAAACGACCACAGTTCGAAATATCAAATGCTCTCTCTCTAATCTCTATTATCCCTTTGTTAGATTCTGTAACGAAACAGAGCTAAAGTGATAAACGCGGGTTACACCGTAGCTTTGCTGAGATGGCAGCTACCGTCCGGTCGGACTCGGATCACGTTCTTGTTAGCTAGCGTCAATATTTCGAAACTACAAATGCGCGACAGCGCGAGATTTCGCCGTTAAAGGAGCTAGAATATTTTAGATTACAAAGGGGAGCTGGGCTTCACGTGAATTTTGAGCCTGGCATAAACTGATTTGTACGCCACCTGGAAGATTATAAGACAAATCGATCCATAATAGCGGGCCCCTTCTTTTTGGAGTTTTGTCAATTTCGAGAGAAAGGGTGACACCCCCAGTTGAGCTTTGCCATTTCCCAATTTGGTGCACGTAAATCAAAGTTTTCTTCACAAATCTTATCGATTTTACTTTGGTTAAGAGATCTCTCACTCTATCAATTGGTTAAAATTGAACATCTACCTTAACCAACCTAACTGATGAAACCAAATTGATTGGTAAGTTAATAATGCTCGTACACCAGTTTTACAAACATAGGCTGTTTGTTGTTGCATTTTCTGCAAAATAAAGAGACCGGTGGTTCTTTGTTCAAAAAAAAAAAAAAGAGACCGGTGGTTCTTGAATAAACAACACAAGAGTTATAATACGTGGAATAATACATCTTTAATAGTTCTATACTTGTATTAAACAGAGTAGCAGAGAATGATGCATGCGAGTGAGTATCATTCACATAAAAATTAAAGCTAGTGTTCGTAATTAGCGGCAAAATACATGGCTTTTCCTCAAAAGACAGTACGACTATAAGGTTAAAGTAGTAAGTTTCAGAATTTTTTTATACAGGATGAAGGTAACGCACATGGGACGCATTCTAGTAGTATAATAAGAAAAGTCATTAAGGCCACATTTGACGAGTATTTGGACAGCAAGCTCGCCGTTAGGGTTTTGTAAGAAACAAAACATTCGTTCGCAGATATTTTACTACTTACTTGTTAATAAACAACACTCTTCTTCTTCTTCTACACAGAGCAGAGCAGACACCTTTATCATCTCTCTATCCCCCTCCCCCTTCTCTCTCTGGGTTTTGCTGGGAAGAGTGTGATAGAGAGATGGAAGGTCTAATTCAACCCAGAGGAATCCTCTCTCTACCCGCCAAACCCACCGGAGCAAAGAGTCTTCTTCTCCAACCCTCCCATGGCTTATTAAAGCAAAGACTTTCCACCAGAAACCTACCTCCCTTGTCGATTTCCTCTAATGGGCACGCCAAATTTCAATCCTTTCACCCAAACCTACTCAAGATTTCGACTTCCCACAAGGACAGAAACAGAGGTTTCATCTGCAAGGCGGAAGCTTCCGCCGCCGCCGCCGGAGAAGGAGATTTAACTGTGACGCCTAAGGTTTTCGGCGTGGAGGTCACGACTTTAAAGAAGATTATCCCTTTAGGGCTAATGTTCTTCTGCATTCTCTTCAACTACACGATCCTCAGAGACACCAAGGACGTCTTGGTGGTGACTGCTAAAGGAAGCTCTGCTGAGATCATACCCTTTCTCAAGACATGGGTGAATCTCCCCATGGCTATCGGATTCATGCTGCTCTACACCAAGCTTTCCAACGTCCTCTCCAAAAAAGCTCTGTTTTACACTGTGATTATCCCTTTCATTGCTTACTTCGGAGCCTTTGGTTTCGTCATGTACCCTCTCAGCAACTTGATCCACCCTGAGGCTCTCGCTGATAAGCTACTCGCGACGCTCGGGCCTAGGTTCATGGGCCCTCTCGCTATCATGAGGATCTGGAGTTTCTGTTTGTTCTATGTCATGGCTGAGCTTTGGGGAAGCGTTGTGGTCTCGGTTCTCTTCTGGGGCTTTGCTAATCAGGTGGATTGATTACACGACGCTTGTTGTCATTATAACCCCTTTGTGTCAATTAACTAATCTTTTTATGTGTGAATCTTTTTTTTTTTGGTTTGTAGATCACAACTGTTGATGAAGCCAAAAAGTTTTATCCTTTGTTTGGACTAGGTGCAAATGTTGCGCTTATATTCTCAGGAAGAACTGTGAAATATTTCTCTAACATGAGGAAGAATCTCGGTCCTGGTGTTGATGGTTGGGCTGTTTCGTTGAAAGCCATGATGAGTATTGTCGTTGGGATGGGTCTCGCCATCTGTTTCCTCTACTGGTGGGTCAATAGATACGTTCCCCTCCCAACACGTAGCAAGAAGAAGAAGGTAAAAGATATGGTTTGAACTTTATTAAATTACTTTGGTAAGTGAATAGTTTGTGAAGTTTCTCACTTTCTTGTTATTTGTTGTTACAGGCGAAGCCACAGATGGGGACGATGGAGAGCTTGAAGTTCTTGGTGTCATCACCATACATCAGAGATCTTGCTACTTTGGTTGTGGCATATGGGATTAGTATCAACCTTGTTGAAGTCACATGGAAATCAAAACTTAAAGCTCAGGTGAGCTAAACAAAGTTTCTAATACTAAAACTATGCTTTCATCATCTCTTACATCTTAGTTCTTTGAGAGTGCAGTTCCCTAGCCCGAACGAATACTCAGCGTTTATGGGAGACTTCTCAACCTGCACTGGTATTGCAACGTTCACAATGATGCTTCTCAGTCAATACGTGTTCGACAAGTATGGTTGGGGAGTAGCTGCAAAGATCACTCCAACCGTTCTGTTATTAACCGGAGTTGCCTTCTTCTCTCTGATACTCTTTGGTGGCCCGTTCGCACCGCTCGTCGCCAAACTTGGTATGACGCCTCTACTCGCAGCTGTGTACGTTGGGGCCTTACAGAACATCTTCAGCAAGAGCGCCAAGTACAGCTTGTTCGATCCTTGCAAAGAAATGGCTTATATTCCGTTAGATGAAGACACCAAGGTTAAAGGCAAAGCTGCGATTGATGTCGTCTGCAACCCGTTGGGGAAATCAGGAGGTGCTCTAATCCAGCAGTTTATGATCCTTACGTTCGGTTCATTGGCAAGTTCAACTCCTTACCTTGGAGTCATCTTGCTCGGTATAGTCACTGCTTGGCTAGCTGCGGCTAAGTCTTTGGAAGGGCAGTTCAATGCTCTGATGTCTGAAGAAGAGCTTGAGAAGGAGATGGAGAGAGCTTCGTCTCTCAAGATTCCTGTCGTGTCTCAGGAGGATGCGGCTCCGGGAGAATCTGCTAGCCAACTACCGGAGACATCTGCTCCGACCAGCATTTAGACGAGATGACGGATACAAAGGATAATGTGGTTTGATACGTGAGAGGTTTTAAAGGTTTTTTTTTATCTCAATAGCAAACTGAAATTAATCTTATGAAATCTATGTACTTTTTTAAGACAACATTTTTAAAGAAAGTTGTCTAGATTCTACTCAATTGATCTCACGCATGAGAATTATGGGACTGTATTTCTGTATTAAAACGAGGATTCAACTGCCTATGTGTTTCGAGAGAAATGCTTCATGAGTCACACTTCTCATGAAGTTCCTATAACTTTTCCTTATCAGATTTTTATGTTTTCAAATTCCTATCTTTAAAGAATTCAAGTTTGATTGGTTTGGGTCACAGCTTAAGGGGAAAAGAAAATAGACATTGTGAAAGCAATGAACATGACTGATCACACAAGATTCCATAATACACACAAAAGCAAGACACACGTAACAATTGTCTCAATTCAAAACACACACCGCTTAAGTAGTTCAATCATATAATTAAGGTCCTCCCAAACTAAAACAGTGAAATGAAAGTAGATAGAGATATCTTAAGACAAGACAAGAGTTGTGATGATTATTCATTAATTAATGTTGCTGCTGAGAGTAGGAGGTGAAACACAAACTTTGAGAACACCAAACTCAGCGTACCAAGCGATGTTGTGCCTCAAAAGCGGAATCCCCTGGGAACAACACTGACGATTGTTGATGGCTCCAAGGAAAATACGGCAACTCTCGTCATGCTCGTACACCTCCTTGTTCTCACCATAGAACTTGATCTCGTTCTCGTTAGGAATCACGAGCATGTCGCCCATGCAAACACCAGGCATATCCACTGAGAGGTGAAACGATCCATCAGATGTTCGTTGGGTGGCCAACGTGTCCTTGCGACCTTTCACCACGTACGGATGATCCTCCACCACTTCAACCCAGTTTGATGAATTCACATCGTATCTCCCAGACTTTCCTATTTAAAACGACAGCAAAACGAAGCGTTTTTAAAGTTTTACAATAATGGGCAAAAAGGATGTGATTTTGACGGGATTCGAACCTGCGTTAGGAGGAAGAAAGTGAGTACACTTGTTGTTGTCATGGTCTCTGACCTTGACCTTGACCCTTGAGAGAATCATCCTCAAGACTCCATCTTTCATCTTGGCATCCACGCCGGTGATCTCGCAGCAGTCACAGCCCAGACCGGCGGTTCCAGAGTACTCACGAACGACGTCGTCAGCGTTGTAGCCGTCGCGGCTGAGAGTTTCCTCGCCGGAGAAAAAGACAACCTTTTGTCTCACGGCGTCGACTCTGTAGCGGATCGCGTCGTCTGGAACACCGGGCAAGTCGACGCGGGCGTAGAGGTCGTCGTCGTTGCCAAGGACCTTGATTTCCATGAAACCCTTTGGACCGTACCTCTGGTAAGGAATAAGGATGGTTGGTCGCGTGTATCCTTCCTGTTTCATTGCAAACAGAGTCAAACTAAGATGAACAAAGAAGCAAACTTTATTCTTCATGGAGGTAAAAAAGTAAATCTTTGTAACAATAAGAGACTAAAATCAACAAAGAAGGAAACTTTCTTCTTCGTGGAGGATCTTTGTAACAAATTTCATGTTAGACAGAGCCAACTAAGTGAGTATCAAAACTAAAGATCGATAAAGAATGAAACTTTATTTTCATGGAGGATCGAAAAGTTTAAATCTTTTGCAACGAGTTTCATGTCAAGAGGCGTTTCATTTGTTTATAACTTCGAGACATGAACATGAACAAATGTAATATAATTAAGAGGGAGACTATATATTAATTAATGGAAGATATTTGGAGAAAGAAAGAGAGGCATGCAGACCAGGGATGTAAGGAATCCTCGACATGTCAACTGGTGCAGCCATTTCTCTTCTTCTTTCTCTGTATTTTCTCTCTCGGTTGCGTAAAATCGGATTGTGATTTTGTTGTTTGATAGAGTACAGATATAAACGAAGCAGCTCTAAGACACAGCAGGAGCCTCTTTGACTGGTCATCGCTTGCTTAATAATTACCTCGATGTTAATTTTAACCACTGTTAAAATAATTGCTTTCCTTCTTTCCAGTTTTGTACCGTGGTAAGAACCGGAGAGTACGACAGAGCTGTCCGTCTCTTTTTACTGCATACGGCTCTCCTTCAATGTCTTTTTGAATGCGACAAAATAGAGCAGTGAGGGCAACCTCGTCTCCCTCGCTTTATTTCGAACTTCTTACCGAAGATCATTAATGCATCCAAGACGTCAATGATTCTCTGAGGTTAAAACAGAGCAGTCAAACTTCATTTTTTACTCCCTCCTTATCTAATTTTCACATAAGATAAAACAGAAGTTAACAATGCAATGCAATAGTTGCAAAAAAAAAACAATGCAATGCAATGCAATGCAACGTGTACATTGGAATAAACCTTTTTTCCAACGTGAATAGTCACATCTGTCAATTTATAAAGGGAGAATTGCCAATTGTGACTCAAAACTTGGAGTCAAACCCAAAACAATACCCCA
>OVBX01002949.1:0-18314 GCA_900406325.1 Erucastrum elatum | reverse complement strand
ACCTACCAGCGTCTCCTCTCTTACCCGACGGGTTAAAATACATCAACCTCGGTATCAACTTAATCACTTCTTCCCTCATCGCCACAACTTTCGCCCTCGGAATCCTACTCAAAACCCTCTCTATACTCGCTTTTCCTTCTTTAACATTCTTCCCCGGTATAAAAACAGAGTACTTCCCTATATCTTTAGGTAAATGCCAAATGTACTGTGCATAAGCTGACCCTGGATGGAAGAAAACCGGTATACAACCAGCTAAGATCGAGTCAAAAGTGGAGCGTCGAGTGTAGGAGTCACCGGGTGGCTGGAGACAGAACGTTGAGCTCAGGAAGAACTTCATGATCTGGTCGGGTTTGTAACATTTTTGAGAGCCTGAGACGCATTCAAGAAGCTTGCATTTTCGTCTGGATGCTTTGCATTGGTCCATGATCTCGCTTCTTATGCTGTCACCTAGGTTTGGACGTGGTGCACCTACGAAGGAGAATAGGTAACGACGTTTGATTCTTCTCATACGGTTCTGCCACTGGAGAATCTCTCCGTTGGTTGAAGGGTGGAAGTAGGTCGGGTAAGGGACCGCGAATCCGTGGTAGTTCCATGGGCTTGATTCGATTAGTAACATCGTCATGTTTCTTATTTCCGGTAAGATCATTAACCTAGATAAAGAGACAACAATGAGAAAGCTTGTCCAATAAAAAAAAACTAAAAACATTCATGAATGCTCTCTATTATGTAATCTATTATTATAAAGAACAGTTTAATCACTCCACAAAGCTCCACGTCGAAATCCACGTAAGAAACTCGCGTCACCAAAAGCTGCCACGTGCAAAACGCACCGTATCATTTATTCTTCACAGTTGTGGGCTTTGTTTGCGTGTTCTGAATATGGGCCGTGAAATTTAAAACTGTTTCCAGACCGAAAGAAAATATCTCGCCTCTAACCTAATCATCTGCGGACAAGAAACGAAGGTGTCTTTCATCATCCTGCGACGGCAACTCGATGCCGTTTGCTCTTCGTCTAACGTTCCGAGTAAAGGCTTCGTTATTAATCTCATTGACTCGCTCTACCCACTATGACGTCTTCAATGCTTTGTTACGATCTGAAAGGCGGTGATTTCAGTATAAATATGTGTTATGGCTATTAGAAGCTACGGTGTTAGACACTTGGTATTTCTCAGTTGTGATTCAGGAGCTACAGAGCGATTTCCGGCGAAACCCATGGAGATGGTCAATGGTATGGTTGCTTAGTTTTTTTCTTGGAACAATCAATCGAATGATTCCTCTGTTTCGTTTGGTTAAGTAATTGAATGATTCCTCTGTTTCAACTCTGGAGTTTGATGATTTATGATCAGAACGATGATGATTGTGCAGGTCTTGGTGAAGATAAAACAGTGATGCTCAATCTGAGGTAAGAGTCAAAAAAAGCCGATATCTTTGGAGATTCTGTTTGACGTAGTGGCTGATGATCTACAGCGTCTGAAAGACAATCTTCTCTCGGTTAGTATTTAGTACATTGGTATCATTTTTACTTCTACATCGTATCTTAAAACGAGATCTTTATTGTTAAATGTAAATGCTTTTTCTATGTTTATAGATTGTTGGTGCAGAAAATCTGGTTCTAATATCTGCGGCTGAGCAAATATTCAGTGCTGGTGGTAAGAAAATGAGAGCTTTAGTATTTATGTGTATGGTCTGAAGCAGTTGTAACTAACTTCAACCTGGTTTGGTGCAGGTTAGCTACTTCCCTTCAAGGTATGACCCGGTTCGCCATGCAGAGAATCCAACTTCACCTGCAGTCTGCTATGGAAAACGTGAGAGGGTCAGTAATCACCTAAAACTTTTATTCAACTCTGTTTCAGTTTCTTAAGGATTGTTCAGACAAGAAAACATATGATCTAAACGTTCAAAATTTTTTTTTTTGCAGTGTAATATTGAGAAAGAGAAAACTTCAAGGAGCTTGGAGATAGATCCCGTTCCTTCAGACCAGAGAGGTACACATTGTTTTTAATATATTCTTCAGACCAGGTCGTGGTTAGATCCCGTTCCTTCACCAATGGTGATACTTAATATAGTTACATGTTTATTGTTTTATGGTTGGTTTCTACTTCAGGCAAGAATGTTTCATCAGTCGATGGATTGATGCTCTATCAGACCCTTCCATCACACATGAAATCCACAGCATCTGGATATCTTACTGGTCCCATATATATAATTTGAAAATTTTCTTTTACTGTCATTGTATACACTATATAAAGGTTAGCATCCTTTCCTGAATATCATCCTCACAAATCCTAAGAAAAATTATATTTAGTTGTTTTCGATTGGTGTTTATAAAACTGTAGATTTTGTTTGTCTTTTTGGTTTTCGCTTTCCTTTTCCCAAGATGTTTGATGAACACTTTCGATCGATTGTTGACAGTTTTTGTCAGATCTACAGTTGGCTCAACACAAGCCACATGGGTGGAAGATCTTTGCTGCCTCCGTTCAGTGTGAAGAAACGGGCTTTGTCTAAAGGTTATGGCGAAGATTCTCTGTGAGGAGATGAGTTGAGTTGAAGATGAGAGTTCTTACTTCTCTTCGAGAAATTGGTAAACGGTTCAAGACAATTACTCAATTAGCGCCGTTGAACCTCTGGAAAGAGCTTTCGTGGTGTTTTGTTTGTTAGCCGGCGGCGTTGAGGAAGTTCAATTCTCTGGCACTGCATGAAAACACCGAATCGTCACTTCATCTTCATCTATTTGGGACGACATCGCCGCCATGGTAACAGGCTTTCTTATTGTCAGTGTGGTAACCTCAGCCTTTCTGCATATTCAAACGGATCTTATTGACAATCAAATTTTGATGCAGGCTTTCAACATACAGAGCTTCCATTTACGTTCATGGAACACTTGATATCTGTTCTCAACCGTAGTTCTTTATTTTGAGTCTATCACATAAGGGAGATAATACGAGCTCTTCCTTCTGAAACACATGTTGACGATGATATTCTTCAAACTGTTGCCTACCATCCAGTCAAGTAGATTTTGGAAAAGGTGGGTTTTCTGTGCGTTGAACCAGTGAAGCTCTGTAAAGTAAAATATGCTTATGGTGGGATTATTTGGTAGGAGCGAGTTGCTGCCGAGGATGAAGGTGAATATCCTCCAGCTCTATATGGAAGTTCTGTTGCACGAGCTTTAAACATGTAGGATTTCACGTACGCACTTAAGAAGGTAATTACTGGTTTCTTTGTCTTCATAACATAGTCTAAGGCTTAGACAAGTATAACCTTTGTTTTTGGTTTTGAATTAGATGTGCGCGAGCGTCTCGGCAGTGTCGGTGAGAATGGAAGAGCTTCAAGATTGGAACAATCATTATGGGGAAGGTGGATTTAAAAATAAGACACCACCACCCAGCTACTTCATGTAGGATTGAAATCTACTCAATTTTATGTCTTGAACAAAGCGCTCCGTCGTATGTATTTTTAGTATAGAAAAAGCAGAGAAAAATGAAGCCAGTCTGTATAATATTCATTTCAAAAGTTTTTTTTCCTTCTAAATTTACTTAAAGAGGGTGAAAAGTTGAAAACCCAGATTGTCTTACAAGAAACAACAAAGACCAAACAAAACGAAAGCAACAACAACGCACAGGCTCCCAAGAAACAGGACCCCGAACGCAACAAACACAGCCAACCAACAACACCAGGGCTGAGATCAGAGGGACCTGTTTTCATTGACAAAGAACTTAATAATATTCATTTCAAAAGTTCTAATTAAATATTTGATAACATGTTTAACTTTATATTCATAGTAAGTGTATATATATAGACATATAAATACTTATAAATATCTAATAACAAACTAATTCTTTTTATTTAATAATAAAACAATCAATATATAATATACTTTAGTTATTTATAATAAAACTATTGTAAGAATTATATTTTATATGTTAGCCAGTAATATTAATTTTAAAATTTTTAATCAGTTATTTGGATAACATGAGTAATTTCATTTTCATATATAGTATAAAATATTCTAAGAAAACATGTTTAAGTATAAATAGTAAAGATCGTTTTATATTATCAATTTATTTGTCTCAAAATAGTTTAAGCTATAATGAATAAGTTATTTCTTTATTTCGTGTAAATCATTAGTTTTGAAAGAAAACATGTAAAGAAAAAAAGTTGAATACATGAAACAAATATATAACTAAAAGAGAAAATAATTTTGGTCTACTTACTCTAATTGTAAATTTAAAAATTTATGTAACTTATTGGTATAGTCAAAAATAAAATAAAACATTAAGTGAAAATAAATAATAACATTTTCAATTTTTATTATAACTTAGACAAGTTTTTTT
Source organism: Erucastrum elatum (assembly GCA_900406325.1). Lineage (NCBI taxonomy): Eukaryota > Viridiplantae > Streptophyta > Magnoliopsida > Brassicales > Brassicaceae > Erucastrum > Erucastrum elatum. The sequence goes on along the minus strand of OVBX01002949.1, from coordinate 13,983 downwards.
TGACATCAAAATTAGACAAGTATATAGTTTCTAAAGGTAAAACACACCGATTAAAGTGCTCTAAAACAATTATAAACCTTGATGCTATTTTAAGTTAAAAATAAATTAAATATTTAAAATAGGTTATTATATTTAAATAATAAAGACTCTTAACTTCTACAAAGCAAATAATACCAACAATTCACAGACAAGATCGAAGTGATGAAATCATTATTATTCCTTCATGACCTTATTCCTCCTACCAGATTTCTGTTTAGGAAGAAAAACATAAAAGGTGAGGTAATATATATTCATCAACTTTTCAAAAATATATATATCAATACATATGAAATATGAAACAGTTATTATTTAAGTATATTAATATCAAAAACAATTATATATACATAACCAAAAAAAATGTCCATCGCTTCAATTAATATTCTACAGAAACAAAAATAAAAATAAAATCTCGAACAAACACAGACAATCCACAACAGCATCACAATCAAAACATTATTTTATCGATACATTAATTTTAAAATGTGCCAAAAGTTCCAGAATTTTATCTGCAGTATAACTATCACCTACTTATCATATTCCAAATTGAATCAAATGACAACTCAAGAAACAAATGTAAAAAAATATATAAAATAATAAAAAAACTGTTTGTTAAAAATATATACTCCAACTGTTGAAATTATTTTTAAAATCACATCCCGCCCGTAGGGCGGGCCGACCCTAGTTATATATACAAGACTAATGTTAAATGTATTAAGAATTTTGAGGTAAGTGAATTTTTCTTGTTTAATTTCATTACACTAGTTTTGATCTCCAAGATTGATTAAACTTTTATAGTACTTTGTCATTCTCTAATGTTTAATCAACTTGAGTTCTCCTCACTGAACCATTTTTCATTCCTTTCTACATATGATTTCAGTTTACACTATGATTCTGTCATGTCTTACCAATTGGAATCACATCATCATCATAATAATTATATACCCACTTATTTAGTTTAGACAGTGTAAGAGATAATTATGCAACTATTTTACCACTCACATAATTCATTAGTTGTTTTCTGTTTTCATGTTTCTGAAGTGCTATATAGCTAGTAACTAGTAAAAGTGAAACGTTTAAGCTAAATTATTATTTTTTAGCCAATAATGATCTCTTGTGTTTCTCATGCTTCAGTATATGCTATTTTGCTATTCCACTATTCATTTGGTATACAAATAGGATTTGTGACGTACCTGTTGCCCCAGTCGGATTCATTCCCTGGTGTACGCATAAAGTCCCAAGTGGTGCGACCAGCCACCATGAAATGATCTCGGCCGTCCATTCTTTTCCACTCAGGTCTCTCCCTCAGCCACTTCATTAGATCAAGCGCCGCCGCATCTCTCATGAAAGGGAACGGTCCCCACAGAAACCTCATCAAGTCTAAACCGGGATAGTAAGGCACATACACAGCCGAAGCCAGAGACGAGTCTTTGGTTAAACATTTGTACTGCTTCATCCTATTGTGGAATATCACTTCCAATGTGAATTGGTTCGTTGCAAACCATCCAGAAACTCCCTCCACATTTGGTAGACGAGGGCCTAAACCGAAATTAGACGTTAACTCGCACATGTCAGTCCACCTACTCAACGTCCAGCAGTTCTTGAGAAGCTCGTCGTTGAACAAAGATGGAACATCGTGCATATAAACATATTTTCCACGACATGGATCGTTACGTCGCGTGGTTCTTGGCCGTACCACAACTTTAGGTTGGTTTCTCTTGGTGTTTACTCTGCTTTTGACTCTGGAAATAATATTATTCGACTTTTTTCCTTCAGAGGTGTTATCATCTCGGAGATTATCATTACCTCGCTTACTCTCCACATCGTTATTGTCATCAACTTGCTCTTTCTTTGATGTAACATCGTTCTTATCACTGTTATACACATTGCTCTCGTCGTCATCATTAGGTCGAACCCTTATCTTATCCGAAGATCTCGTCCTTCGTGACTGACGATGTCCTCCCCTAGACCTCGTGGACCGATGACTCCAAGCCGTATCACCTGATCTCTTCTTCTCATCGTCAACGTTTTCTTTCTCAAGTTCCTCAACGAGATCAGTCACAGCCTTGGCATCTTCCGAAATCTGAACCTGTTGAGATGAATCATTACCGGTAACAGGAACAGTGATGTTGTCGACGTCAGAGACAACAGCTTGGTCGGATTCATGATTTTGTTGTGAAACCTGGACGGGGAGATTGATGACGTTTTCTTGCCGGAACAATCTCTCGTGGTTATGAACGGTTTTTACGGAGGAGTTAAAAAGGTAAAGCAAGACAAGCCAGAGGAGGAAAGAGACCATTGCCACGTACCAAAAATGCGTTCTGTACTTTGAGCTTAACTTCTCCATCGCCATGGCTCCTCTCCTTTGTGGTTTTCTCATGCATTAGCCAAATTACACATCAAAAACCCTGATTTGTTGCGTGTGGCTAAAGAAACCGCGAAAGGATGTGATGATTCTGAGTCTGAATGAGAGTTTAAGGTAAAAATGGATCTCTTGCAGATTTCTGAATAGGAGTGGAGTCTGTCTGTGAGATAGAGATGTGAGATTGTGAGGGTGTTGAAGCGTTCAAAGGTTTTGTAGTAATTAATGAAAAGATGTGTGTTTTTCAGTAAACTAAATAATACTCTCTTTATTTTTTAAAAATTGATGTTTTAGACATTTCACATATATTAAAAAAAACTCATTAAATTTTGATTTTAAATGCATTGTTTTGTTGTGAATAACAAATTTTCATAGCTTTTAGCCAATAGAAATTCAATAAACACCATTAGTTTTTTTTGAAACTTACATTTTTTATTAAATCATATATTGAAAAAGTAAAAAATCAATATTTTTGAAACAATTATTTTTTTCATGGAGGGAGTAACATTTGGGAAGATGTAAATAATCAAAGATTCTCTCGCACAAGTGTCCTTAATATGAAATGTTGATACACCCTAATTAAAATCTTCTTTGATTAATCTTTGATTACAGTCTGTTAAGAAAAGTAACACGTTTATAAAAAAAGTAAGGAACATATTTTGTGGATGTACAAGACACGGAAAGGAATATTTTCTAGTTTTATCTCTACTATATAATCATTAATTTTGATTCTAATATATAGTTGATTTCTCATGTGATTAATCAGCCAAATGTTTGCATAGGAATCTTCTAACTCTTAAATGTGATTTAAATCTAAAGATAAACAAAAGATTAAAAAGTATATATAATGCAATAAATACTTACTATATCTGTTTTAAATTAATTAAATTAGCTTCTTCAACAAGCAATGCTCAAAAGAGGAAAGAAAGACTGATGATTGATTTATCTTCTCCACCTTCCTTCGCTTCTGAAACAATGTCCTAAAAACCTCCAACTTGAGAAAATTGATTATGGCTCTGGAGATCAAGGTGGTAGATCCGCCGAGGAACAATGTCGCCGCACAAACTTCTCCGGCGACTCGCTGGCAGAGGCAGCGCACTTCTTTCGCGGAGTTTCGGGCCTTCAAGCTTTGGTTTCCGTGGCTTGTTCCAGCCATCGTTGTGGCTAACATTGCTCTCTTCGTCGTCTCGATGTTCATCAACAACTGCCCTAACTCTAAGAACTCTCAGCAACATTGCTCAGCTAGGTTTCTCGGGTGGTTCGCGTTTCAGCCCTTGAAGGAGAATCCTCTTCTGGGTCCTAAGTTTTGAAAATCTAATCTCCAGGACTGGGATTTTAGGATTCTAGGCGATTTAATTAAAAATAATAAAATTTTGTTATTTAATAAATTTGAAAAACAATTTTTTTTTGTATATTTGTTTTTTTTTTTAAATGTGGGGTTTAGAGTAAAAATGTTTCATTTGACTTTTGCCTTGGACAGGCTTTGTTCATTTCTTTATGGTGTTTGCTACTTGCTTAGTAGTGTAATGAGTATTGGTTTTGAGTTAAAGAGTGTTACTTAGATTGTGTACTTTACTACCAGTTTGGAGAAGATGGGGGCTTTAGATGTAACAATGGTGGTTCACAAGCACCAGGTGTGGCGCTTGTTCACAAGCTCCACGCTGGTGTCTTTCACGTCCTTGCCAACATGTTGAGCCTTATATCTTCATCGGCATTCGCCTCGAACAAGAATTTGGATTCGGTATGGATATCTTAGCTTTTTACTTTCATCCTTTCAAAGCTCCAAGATTCTTCTCATCCTCTTTTGATTTCTTGGAAGCACGCATTGGATTGCTCTATGTTATTTCGGGAATTGGTGAAAGTTTGTTATCATCTCTCTTTAACCTAAAAGGTATCTACGTTGGTGCCTCTGGAGCATTATTCGGTTTGCTTGGTGCTATGCTCTCAGAGCTTCTAACTAACTGGACTATATACGCAAATAAGGTGAAAATGAGAATAAAACTTTTCATCTCCATCAAATAGTGTTAGGCGTAGACATTTGTATATCCGTTCGAGTTTGGATAGAGTACTTCGTATTTTCAGGTTTACACTCCTACGTCACACTAAAATATTTTATAGTACGAATCTGGTTCGGATAATAACACTTCAGATTCAGTTCAAATTTGCATTGCGTTCTAAAACTCATACAGTTAACTATATATCATTTGGGTTATATCAGTTCGGTTAGGATATATTCGTAGTAAAAAACCAAAAATTTAAAGCAAAACATAGAGAACAACACTTAAATTGCAGTTTTTCTCCATTTACAGTTTGCAGCTCTTTTGACACTCATCTTCCTCATAGCCATTATTCTAGCAGTTGGTATTCTTCCACACGTAGACAAACTTTCCACATCTCGGAGGATTCACATCCGTGTTTCTTCTAGGCTTTGTTTTCTTGATCGCTCCTCAGTACGGATATTTCAACCAGAGAAACAATCCTCACGGATTTTCTGCACCTTCTTGTAAATTCAAACACAAGCCATATCAATACGTTCTCTGGATCACTTCTTTACTGCTTTTGGTAACAGGATATACTGTTGGACTCTTAGTGCTTCTTTGAGGAACAGATTTGAACAAGCATTGTTCATGGTGCCATTATCTCAGCTGTATCACTACGTCGCTATGGAAATGTAAATCTCAAAATGTATACTTCTGTGAGGTAAAAAACTTTTCATATTTCAGATATTTTCTTGGTCTTAATAAGTTTACAAAGCTAAGAATGATCGTGGGGGTTGGTGATTTGTTGCAGTCGAGCCAAATCGGGAGGCATATGAACTTGACGTGTATTGCGAATGGGAGGACAGAGATGTATAAGCTCGGTAACGACGACCCGTCTCATGTTCAGCAGTTGTGTTCCTAATTATGCAGCTGATACTAGTACTAAACAGCTAATTGATATACTCTTTGTAGAAAGTAGGAATATATATCTTGGGAAGGGACAAAGATTGTTCACTTAATTTTATTTGATCATATGCACTTGTGACTGTGGTCTGGTTCCACTTCTTGTTTCATTGCATTTGTAAGACTGTTAGGATTTGTGATGTAGAAATCAAAAATTGTAAGTTAAACTCAGAATAATAGCTAAAGAGAAGTAAACTTGAAATAAGAATCTCTAGAAAACCTCTTTAGTAATCGATGTGAAAGTTCTCATGTCTAAAATTCCATGCTTCCAGGGGTGTGGGGATATATATATAGCTTTATCAAATAATTGGAAATTTTCTATTCTAAATAAAAGTTGATTTAATTAGTTATTTCTTATTCTTATTCTTATTCTTATTCTTATTCTTATTCTTATTCTAAAATATGATTTCCTTTTTATTCAGAGCACGTGGTTTAGTCCTTTTTCTTTTTGACACCGTTGCAGAATTCTTCATTTCGATCCTTAGATTCATAATTGGCTTCTTGAATCCACTCTTGAGACAAGCTTATTCCAACAAAGACAACATTCAGATTATTAGAATCAAGGTGAGGAAAGACATCTCTATTGCAGTGCAGACCATTGAACTCACTTTGTATCTCGTCATCATCTTTGTTATTCCCACCGAAGTTATTACCGCTTGTCGTAGCTACACCATTTTCAACTCTCTTCTTGTTAAAACTCCAAACGACGGTTATTACTTATCGAACCTGGCCCCGTACTCATCAGTTCTAAACTGATATTATTAATTTTAAAATTAAAATTCACGTGAAAAAAGGATGTGCTTGTCTGCTTTAAACTATCTCCAACATATCTTTATTTTTACCTCTATATTTTCTCTTAAGAGAAAAAAATTATATTATAAAAGTGATTTGCTCTAATGTACGTTTCTGTAATAAAGTTCTTCTATTTACAGAGAAAAATATAGAGATATATTATTTTTATCTCTAAATATATAAAAAAAAATCTTTTATAGAAGCATACATTGAAAAATTTACACTTTTATAATAAAAATTTCTATTTTAGAGAAAAATATAAAAACATACATCTCTTATATACGGATGACACATCTAATTTCCTGCATTTAGATACATAAGCTTTTAAATGCACGGTTTTAGATGTTCATTTCTTCCAACTAGTTTTGCATCAAAAATTGTGTCTAGAGCCCCTAAAAACATAGGCACGTCACTCAACTTATTCCATTTAATCATCTTTCTTTTCATCTTCCCTAATCAAGCAAACCACCAGTGATTATTTCCCTTTTTTGTCATTCATCACTTTCTTGAAGTTTTTCTTTTTCTTTTTCGGTATTCTTTCTGGTATATGATTGGTTGGATTGTAATTATATATATTCTATTTTTTCTGCAAAAACATTTCAATTTGATATTTTTTATACTGATTAAAAAAATAATTAAAATACATTTAATTATTTATTAATTGAGATATTTATTGTATTTGAGATAAATAAAATAATCTATAAAACTAATGTAATAATGAATAATATTTTTTGTCAACCGTATTTATAAATAATACTAAATAAGAAAATTACATTGAAATTATAAAATAATATTTTTATACGACAAGAAATATTTGTAAATTGATACTTATTAAAAAACAAAGGTGGTATTAAATCTTGTAGAATTTAGTCAATATTGCTCCTCTTGTAATCATATGTTATTAAATAAAAAATAAGAAAATAAACCTTTAAAAGCCGTAGGTTTTATATGGACATCACAAATAGTTCAAATGATTTAGGAACAAAAGCTGTCAAAATGATGCAAGAACATTACTATCGAAGTTAGGTTTGGACTTGTATCAGGTTTATAAAATCACGGTCTAATCATTTAAAAACGGAAGCGTCTAATTTTATCGAAACATGTGATAGAGGAAAAGTTGTACAGTATATTAAGCCTAGAGATTGGAAGAACGTGATCAACTGATCTTAATATAGTACGTATGGACAAACTTAATATAGTATGGGTGGACAGACACTGTTATCTCTGTAATATACGATCAATACTATTAAAAAAATGTTTTTAGGTGCTTTTCGATTTTAAAAGTATCAACGGATTTACGCTACTGTTTAATTTAAAATCTATGTTTTTAACTAGATATTTTAGGTTTTAAAAATAATTTCATTTAGTTATATAGTTAATAAAACCTTGCTTATTAATTTTTCTATAAATTTCTGTGATTTTGAAAAACCTTGCTTATTAGATCAAGGTTTTTCAAAACCTTGCTTAATAATTTCATTTAGTTATATAGTTATATAGTTAATAAAACCTTGCTTATTAGATCAAAATATGATCTAAATATTTTATTATCAGCTGCTAAAAGAAGCAATCATATACGGTTGTTGTTTCTTCTTCAATTTAATGTTTATTTAGTTAGTTACACATGCATAAACTCATATTTTTAAACATACTGAATTCACAGAACCATTAATGTTCATGGTGAACAACAGAAAACAAAACCACCCAATCTATTTATAGCGTAAGCTCCACTGCCGGGTTGCGGTTTCAAGTTTTATTTTAAAAATTGACTAACTATATAACAAATCATGTTTATTTAATATTATAATTAAAAATTTTAAAATAATTTTAATTTCAAAACTTTCTGCCATGAAATTAAATTATCTAACTAATTTTTAAAACCAAATTTAACTTTGCCTAAAATTTAAGATAATAAATAACCAAATAAAAATAAAATAAAATTAGCTTTTAAATCAAATTAAATACAAAATTATAGTAGATTGTTAATAACAAAAATAAACTAATATTATTATATCAATAAACTTGATTCTCTTTACAACCATTTTCTTTGAACAACATATTAATATTTTCTATCAAACTACAAAAAATCACAAATAAAATAATTTATTTGATTTTTTGTAGCATTAAAAAGTATATGGGAAGTTAATTAACTTTTTGTAGAAATGTTATCAGAATTTTTTTCATGGGTTTCTATAGAATCATCAAATGTTGGTTCACAGGTTAATGAATGTAATTTTATACTATTTTACCAATTTTTTTATTAATATGTTGTCATTAAAAATCTAAACCAGATTTTTATATGGGTCACAAAAATGGTCTGTTCAACGGCGAATTCATGTTGGATATGAAAACACCGGTGCATTGTAAAAAATAGTTAAGAAATCAAAATAAAAGCTTCTAAATCATAAACTTCAAACATCAAATGTTTTAGAATATTTGATATTTACTAAATATAATTATCTCACGTTTTAAATCGCGGATCAAAATCTAATTACTTTTAAAACTTCTCTCCAAAAAGTCTAAGACAAGCTTGATAAATTGTGTCTTGCCCGTGTCCGGTGACATATTCAGTTTTCACTTTCTACCACTAATCGATACTATTGTGTCTTGCCCGTGTCCGGAGACAAATTCTCTAATGGTTGTCTTTATTATATATGACTGGGACGTAAAAGTTGAAATTATTAGTTAAAGTTTCTAGTCATGTTTTTGAAGTTTCTAGTCATATTCTAAGTGTCGTACATGGTTAGTGCGAATATGATAATCCTACCACCATCAGACTTTTCCAAACAATAGATATTAACATTTAACAAACAAGGAATAATATTTGGTAGCATATTGTTCTGATTTTTCTTTGATATGTAATAAAAAATTACAACTAGATTTGAGTTGATATCTTTATGAGTTGTCCGGCCTGTAAATAATATACTTAGAATAGTTTTTTCTTTTTTGCTAAAATACTTGGAAAGAGTTGGCAATAAGGGATTCAGCAATAAGAAGATTTTAGCGGAATTCGGATTTGGAGTAATCTCACAACACTTAAATATCTAAAATTTATGTAGTTAGCGGATATAGAATTGTGTTTTTAGTCTCATTCATAGAATACACTTCATTTGAAGATTAATACGGATACTTTCACAAGCTTAGTATACCATTAAGTTAGTGAAAAACATTTTCATCACAATAAGAGTAGACTTTTATTTTATAATTCACTTTAACTGGTGCCTTTTTAATACAATTGTTAACAGAAAAATAATTAATAATTGGACAATAGGACGTCCAGTCCGGGTTTGATTTATAAAAAGCAATTTCTACAGATTAATGAAAACAAGTTTATAGAAAAAAGTATGCGTAGAGTTTTTCATCATAATATGGTGCATGTAAATTGTCGTTATTGTAAATTTATGTGGAGTAGATAAAATAGTCTAAACAATTCCCGTTAAACAGTAACTGCTTTACAAGATTACATTTGAGCTGTATCATTTAAGACGACAACACAATTTAGAATTTGAATATTAATATTTTTATTATTCAACCGAATTTACAGATTTTTTTTGTTGTACCCTTTTCCTATACTGATCATTAAAAAATTTATAGGTTTCCCGATCTCAGTGACAAAAATAAAAGTTTCCCGATCTAGATCCATTTTTTGACCAAACATAGATCCATTTTTGACCAAATTTGTATTGAGAACAAGGAGAAATGATATCAAATTAAAAATTACTGTACATCCAGAAGCCAAACAATTTAATCTATTTTAATAGGGGATAAGGATATTCAAAGAGTATATGCCATAGTGAGTAACGTGTAATCAATTTTTCTATTACATATAAGTGTAAGATCCTTTTCATCTAATAATTTTGTTCTAATAAGATATATTCTCTTTTAATCTACCATTTAATGCGTAGAAATATTGTTAGTTAATTAAAATTATAATTTTATAGTTTTTGTATTTTAAGTTCTATACGAGAGTAAATATTTAAGTTTGTGTATTTTATTTATTTTAATCATTCTAGGTGAATTCAGTAATATAAAAATAAAACTAACACAATATATGTTCGTTTCGCAATGGTTGGATTAGTTATTTTTAATATGTCTCAAATTGATAATAATTCTTTCTAATATTATTCTATTTAAAATGTGAGAATATATTCCGTTAAATTTCCATTCCTGTGTAAATATTTTGCAAGCTTAATCAAATAATTAAAAAAAATATACAATCATAAAACATCAACTATAATTTGTCAATACAGTATAATCAATAATATAAATATAGCTATTTTTTTTGTCTTGTGAAGTGAATATATATATATATATATATATTCATATATATTGATCTAGTTTTTAGTATTCCAAATTTAATTATCATTTAACTTTAAATATTTATGAAATAAATATTTGGAAGAGATAAATTGTACTTATTTTTTATATGTAGTTTTGCATTCATAAAATATTTGACACTTGGTTTAGGAATATTTTTTTTTTCACTAAAGAAAGTTTCATTATTCTCCAAGACCAACACAAGCACAAATCCGAATATATCCAGAGCCAAAACCCGAAGGATTTACGAGATACTTAAACCAGTCAAATATAGAAGAACAAAAAACACAGTATAAGTAAACAACACATAACATTTGCTATAGAAACTGCTGACTCATTATGAAAAATATTTTTAATTAAGTATAATCAGTGTAAAATACTTTAATAATTCAAACGCGAAAAGCGAAAGATTCCTACTCCTGCTACGTTTCGAACAATGGACCAACTGCATACGAAGTTAAAATTAATATACCATTATATTATATACTCTCTCCGAATACAAATGTATGATGTTGTAGCTTTTTATCTTGTATTACAAACAGTAGATGTTTTAGGATATAGTTAATGCATTTATCTTGAAAACTAAAACATAAATTTAAAATGGTAAAATTTTGAGTGGTTAAACTTTATTGATAAAACTAAAATTAATAACTAATAAGTGTATTCATTATTTTTAATATATGTGAGAAACCTTATATATCATACATTTTGTATACGGAATAAGTATAATTGTTATTCAATTTAGGCAATTTAAGATTTTTGCAAACATTTGCATTTATTGATTTGAAAATTTCTTTCTAAACCCTAAAATATTCTTATGAATATTTTTTTTTTTGACAAAGGTAAATTTTAGTGAAATTGTTTTATAATATTCTATGTAGGGTTAATGTTAGTTTCATATGTGTTACATTAGATTTTTTTCCACCTGTTTTAAAACGTAAAGTTATTTTGATATAATGTTAATTCATTTCCCCCCTTCATATTGGATAAGACTTATTTTAATATTTTTCATAGCTGAAATGTGATCATCTATTTTTAACACTGGCATTAAAAAAAAACACTAGCATTTTGAAGTATCGTATATTGTATAAAATATCCTTAAAGTTTCCTGACCTGGTGGATTTCTGACACACATAAACAAATAAAATGTACTTTTTTAATAGAAAATTGTACCTTTCATCCACTTGTTCTATCTCTATAGTTTACATTAAAAAATACGCCTCGACCACGTACATAGACCATTTCCTCCAAGACAAAGCTTTCTTCCATAGCATCTGAATCTGACGCATCTTAATCCCAACAGGTACGCTTGCAAAATTTTGTCTCTTACCAAACTTTAAACTTCATTGTCTCCTAGGGGATTAATAAACATCATAGTCTAGTGTTTAGGTTATCTGTTTTTCTTTTGCTGTGTTATTATCTTGATCAGGTAAAGAAAAAAAAAAGATTCGACCTTCAAAACGGGGTTTCTCTCAGAGACTTAATGATTTTTGTTTTCTTGTAGAACAAGTTTTAGGGTTTATTACTGATGGGCTCTTACTCTGCTGGATTCCTTGGATCATTTGACAACTTCTACCAGACTGAGTTTTCCAATTTGGGGAATGGATTCTATGTGGATGATCAACCTTTGTTACAAATTCCATCTACCCTGCCTCCTCTTCATCCTCATCCAGATCCATATCCTCAACAGAATCTTGCTGGTGCTGGAGCTGCTGCAGCTGATGCTGATGATGACTGCACTGATTCTGTTCTGCAATACATAAGCCAAGTGCTTATGGAAGAAGACATGGATGACAAGCCTTGTATGTTCCATGATGCCTTGTCTCTCCAAGCAGCTGAGAGATCTCTCTATGAAGCTCTAGGCGAGAAGTACCCCGATTCTCCGCCTCTGGCCACTACTAGACCTGTTCAACTGTCTCATAGTCCTGATGAGTTGAGTGACATAACTTCTTCAGGTTATACCTCAAGAACCACAACCCCCACTTCCTCTGATTGGAGTTTTGATAGTTTGGAGAACGGTAGGCCTTCTTGGATGCAAACACCGATCCCAAACAACTTCGTCTTCCAGTCTACTCCCTCTACTAGATCCAGTCCCAAGCCACTCGGTGGGAGGAGTAACGCAGCGTTCAGGTCAAGTTTTAGTGATGACTTGGTATCTAACATGTTCAAAGATAGCAACTGGGCGTTACAATTCAAGAGAGGTGTGGAGGAAGCAAGCAAGTTCCTTCCAAAGACTACTCAGCTGTCTATAGATGAGGAGAATCATCATCATCCTCACTATGTTCCTTACAGAATCACCGGAAAGAAATGCAACTGGCGTGACGAAGATGATGAGCATTTGCCTGAAGAAAGAAGTAAGAAGCAGTCAGCTGTCTATGCCGATGACCCCGAACTAGAAAACATGTTTGAAAAGATTCTCTTGTTTGGAGATCCAAAGGAAAACCCTAAATGCATTCTCAACGAAACGTCCCAAAAGGAACCACCACCAACAACCAAAGCTTCACCAAGTCCCAAAGGCGAGATAACAATAGCATACTCAAGGGGAATAAAACCATCTGCTTACGTGAAAGAGATACCTGACTTGAGGTCCCTTCTGCTCTCATGTGCTCAAGCCGTCTCGGTTAACGATCACAGAAGAGCTGAGGGATTGCTAAGACTGGTCAGGCAACATTCTTCTTCCTACGGAGATGGAACAGAAAGGTTAGCTCATTACTTCGCCAACAGTCTCGAAGCACGTTTAGCCGGGACAGGCACGCAGGTCTACACATCCTTGTCTGCCAAGAAAACATCCGCTGCCGACATGTTGAGAGCATACCAGTCATATGTATCCGTCTGCCCTTTCAAGAAAATCGGTATCGTCTTCGCTAACCACAGCATCCAGCAGCTGGCTAAGAAGATGATGCCTGACACCATCCACATCATAGACTTTGGGATATCTTACGGTTTCCAATGGCATTCTCTCGTTCATCGCCTACACTGGAGACGTGGCTCGTCGTGTAAGCTTAGGATAACGGGTATTGACTTGCCTCAACGTGGGTTTAGACCGGCTAATGGAGTTATCGAGACGGGACATCGCTTGGCTAAGTACTGTAAGAAGCTGAACGTTCCGTTTGAGTACAACGCTATTGCGCAGAAATGGGAGACGATAAAGCTTGAGGACTTGAAGCTGAGAGAAGGCGAGTTCGTGGCGGTGAACTCTCTCTTTAGGTTTAGGAACCTTCTTGATGATACGGTGGCAGTGGACAGCCCTAGAGATGTTGTTTTGAGACTCATACAGAAGATAAGACCGAACATCTTCATCCCTTCGATCTTGAGCGGATCATACAACGCTCCCTTTTTTGTGACGAGGTTTAGAGAAGTTCTTTATCATTTCTCTTCTCTTTTTGACATGTGTGACACGACGTTGACGAGGGAGGATCCGATGAGGGTTGTGTTTGAGAAGGAGTTCTACGGGAGGGAGATCATGAACGTGGTGGCGTGTGAGGGGACGGCGAGGGTGGAGAGGCCTGAGAGTTATAAGCAGTGGCAGTCGAGGAT
>OVBX01002948.1:3710-18315 GCA_900406325.1 Erucastrum elatum | reverse complement strand
AGAGATGATATTTTTGTTTATGAATAAAGAGATGAAAATAATATTCCATTATATTTTTTTTTCTTAAAATATAGAAACTCTATAGTATAACCATTCAATGGAGAGATTCACATTTATAATAGAATTCTATTTTCTGAAAAAAATATAGAGAAGTAGATAAAGCTGAGAACTAACAATATTTTAAAGATGAATAAACCAAACAAACCAAAATATATAAATGTTAACGAATACACAAAAAAATTTTGAGATCCTACAATGACAACACAAAACATTACTAAATTGTCATGGAGGCATTAGAGAATATATTTGAACAAGAATAATAACATAAAAATAAATATAAACATGCATTACATTAAGAACTTAAGAAAATGTATAATATTGTCATCAACTCAATTGACTTGATTCAGTATTTATATTCTTTGTATTTTTCTTTATTTTGTATTTCTTTACGTTGAGTTTGATTTTGAATTTTTGGGAATAGCGCTCTTTCCTCTAACCTTATGTATAAGTTGCTAATAACTCATTTTATTTATGCACCATCTATGATTGTTAAAATAGGAGTATTAACCAAAATTTATATGAAAAATATAATTATTATACCTTGAATAATTTTCACATAATATATAAAAAAATCATACAATAAAATTAAAACTTCAATCGAAACTCGTGCAACGCACGGGTTCATATCTAGTTCTTAATAAACATGAATAGTCTAGAAAATCTTATTTTTGGGAACGGAGGTAGTATATATTATTTATGTCTCTTACATCTTTACGATGTGGGATCTTCTCTTCAATATTCTCTCTCGAAATAATGGTGGGTCTAACTATTGATCTTACAGAATCCATCATACCTTTCCAAGATCATGTTTTATCTTCTAGCGATCTCGGAGAACTGAGCCTTCTATGGGTCATCAGCTAATGGGATGATCGGTCCACTGTCCGAACCGGATTAATTAATGGGTCAGTGTATTGGGCCTGCTCTGATACCATGTCAAGTTTCTTGGACTTCCACTTAAAACCAATTAGCAATTAGTGGAGTCTCTCAAATCTCTTATATATTATTCATGTCTCTTGCATCTTTCCGATGTGGGATCTTTTCTCCAATAGAATATACTATAGTTTTCTAATTATGTTCTGTAATAATATAAGGAACATATATAATTTTATATAATATATATGAGTTTTCTGCAAAAATATCTTCAATGTGGTTCTTTTTTGCAAATTAATCTGCGAACTCAAAAACCCACGGATCAACCTTCTAAGTGCCAGTCAAACCGCAATATAACCTCGGCCGTATATATGTGTATTTGATTGGGTATAGTTTTAACATTTTTTAATACTACGTCGTTTTGACACTAATGAAAAAAATTAGTAAAACTCATAATTCAAACTTTGAACCTCCAACACAATACAATTATATATAATTCTAAATTTATTCTGAAATGACCTAATTTATAACATTATATATTACCAATTTTTATTATTTTTATTCTATAAAAAAACTTATAATTGTTAACTTAATATGTTTACTAATTATTTAAAATAGTAAAATAATTAATAAAAAATTAGTTATTTAAAAAACAAAATATTTTTATGTTATATAAAAGTCGATACCTAATTATATAAACCAAAGTAAATATGGTTTTAATATGGTACCTATTTTTATAAACCAAAATACCAAATGCATTTAGAAATATATATAATTGAGTTTGATAAGTGAACAATTATTTATGTTGGCCAAAATGGTTATGTAGCATTCAAACTGTGTTAAAATTATACACAGTCAAATACACATGTATATGGCTGAGGGTATATTGCGGTTTGACTGGCATTTGGAGGGTTAACCCGTAGATTTTTGAATTCGCGGATTAATTTGCAAAAAAGAACCAAATTGAAGGTTTTTTTGCAGAAAACCCAATATATATAGGTTGTCCAAATAATATATATATATATATATATATATTATATATCTTACAAAAATACACTACTGATACTATACATGTTAATTATTAAAACAAAAGTTACTCTCTATATTGAAGAAAAGCTTGGTGATCATATCGCCTCCGAGTAGTTTAGAACATCTTAACACAGGCTGTTTGAGTAAGATAACGAAGTATGCGGGGCTGATCTTACATTAATTTAGACTTTCGGGGTGCGAAACTTACAACATATGCGTAGTGGGTCCAGAGACCTTTAGTGCGTGAATCCAGCTCATACATGAGAACATAATATACTTTCTTGCATTGTCTTCAATATTTTCTACATTTATCTTTAATTAAAAAATGAAATATACGGTATAAGATTTTCTAGTTGAATCTCTCAAAATATAAACAAAATATACCAATATCTTTGGAGTTTCAAAACTTATGTTCCAACAAAGATTCCTCAAGCTAGAGAACTTTTTTAAAAAATTAAATATTAAATAAATTGATGGTAGATTTATGTTGAAATATTCTGAATAATGATGGTCGAATTAATGAAAAGACTTTACCAAACTCTACTCTGAAAAGTTTAGTTCCGTCCATTTCATCATAAACTTATATAAGCCATGCCTTCTATCTTGCGAGTCTTTGAGCTAAATGTATCATTATTATTTTTTTGACAACAGATGTATTATATTAATGGGCAAAATAAATTTAATATGTGTCCTTTAAAATAACAGACGATAATACAAAAACGCTTGAAAGCCATTTTCAAAATAATAATAATAATAATAATAATAATAATACAACAACAACGCACATTCAAGTACATGATTAAGGCAGCTCATCCTCTAACAACACATGTATACGCAGAATAATGCACACTTAAAGTTGTGCTATTGCATTAGACATTCTCTAATCGTGTTAAAAAAGCTGTATAATATTTCATTTTATTCATTGACAATGTCTTAGTCACAAGACTCACAACACAAGAATACAACTAGTAGCGAAACGATAACATCACCTAAAACTGGTGGATAACATGTACACTAGGAATGTTCAAAACAAAAAAATAAACATGTCCACTAGGATATTATTCTAACTTTTGTTGGGATCATATCAGTCTCGGCCCTGAGAAACTCTAAAAAAACAAAAGCTGGAAGCTTCAAAAAGAAAATGGCCGCCAGGTGATAACGAACCTCTCCATTTGAGGAGAGTTGCAAGCTAGTTTGACCATCTAAGTTATTGACATATTTAAATTGGCCGAAAATTTTGTTACTTATCAACGGTTGGAATCCGATGCTTCTAATGCTTATGCTCAGGGCCGCTGCTGGATCATATATCTTAAGAATAAGATACATGCTGGTGGTTTTAGATGATCACATTTTGTATAGTGTACGTTTCCATTAGGAGGAAAAGTGGCTGCAACGCACTTTCGTAAGTGATATTGGTGGATCTCTTCGTATGTTTGCTTTCCACTACACACTCATGGACCCTAATTTTTCTTTACCATAATGTAAAAATTTAGTTACTTTTCTTTAAAAAAATTATCCAAACATATTGGAATACAACTTGGTTAGTTAAGTGATAAAAAGGAGAAGAAGGCTTACAATAGTAAACAGGACTCTCTCTCTAAACACTGTTTCAAATCCCTAAGTTCTCAAGGTGACCTCGTTTTCCGTTCTCCTCCGTCGTCAGGCGCGGCGTCGGGCTCTCTCTTCTGGCGCTCAAGCAGGCTCCATCCCGATGGGCCTCTCCTCCCAAAATCCCATCAGATGCGAAAGCTTCGGGCTCCTCAGAAACCGACCCTCTTGTGTCTTCAGACCCTGTCCAAGACTCTCCGATCTCTAAGGAGGCTCCTGCCTCTCAAACCACGGCTTCTGTGAATAAAATCCAGGACCCGATATCAGAACCAGAAGCTGGATCTGAAAACAAAAAACCCGGGAATCTTCCTCCAACCGAAGAATCCATCACCGATTCCCAAAGTTCCGAGAAAGACTCACCACACACTACGGCTTCTGTGAGAGAACTCCAGGACCCGATTTCAGAACCTACCCCTGGCTCTGACAACCAAACCACTGTGAAAACGGTGAATTCTGCGATAGTCACTCCGGTGGCAAACCCAGAAAAAAATCTTGACTGTGATGCTAAGGAAGAAGGGGAGATATCCCCCACAAGCCCTAAAAACGCCTCAGTGAAAAAATCTGCCTCCACCAACAGCAATGAAGATGCAGGGGCTCAAATGGCAAACACCTCTGAACCAGTTGATGGAAAAGAGAATGTGAGCCATGAAAACTCAGGCTTGGATAAACCGGACCTGTGGACTAGTTTATTCAAAGGGACCTCTAAGAAACTGCAAAAGAGGGGCGAAAGCTACTTGCTCCCATCTGGTGAATCATGTGACACAATACCAAATTCTGTTATTGAGAAAAACAGGAAATCGTGGGACAGCTTCATTATAGGGCAATTCTATTCTGATCCACCTACTCAAGGCACCATTGAGACAATTGTTAACGGCATCTGGAGCAAGCAATTTAGGGACATCACAGTCTCTAAAATGGAGGGATTTGTGTTTCTTTTCCGGATCCCAAATGCGTCAACCAGGGCTTATGTTATAAAGCAGTGCCTTTGGCAGATAGAAGGTCAGACAATGTTTGTAGCTAAATGGGAGTCCGGTATTGTTCCGACGAAGCCAGAACTCACCACTGCTCCAATATGGCTCGAACTTCGTGATGTCCCACTGCAGTTCTTTAATGAAGAAGCACTAGAGCACATCGCAAGTCAAGTGGGGGACCCGAAATTCCTCCATCCCCAAACGGCAAATAAAACAAATCTGGAAGTGGCAAAAGTCTTTACTATCATTGATCCCAGAGTGCCACTCCCTGAAGTAGTGAATGCGAGGTTTGAATCAGGGGAAGTCAGGAGAATCAGAGTCTCAAGCCCTTGGATGCCACCTGTGTGCTCGTTCTGTAAAGAAATAGGACACCCCATTAAGCGCTGTAAAAAAGCTCCCATCACTTGCAAGTTCTGCAAATCGACGGCTCACCTTCAAGCGGACTGTACGCGCGCTAGAGGCAAGGCAGATTTGAAACAAGGAAATACTTCTTCTACTCATAAATCTCCTGCTGCCGCAAAAAAAGCTCCCTTGGGAACACAACAAACATGGAAGGTTAACTCACCTATGAGAAACCATAAACCCTCTTTCTCAGCCATAGAGCAGGGTGAAACAAGCTTCTCCGCAGGAAAACGGGTCATGGGTTCAGATGGTAGGCGTCCTCCGGACCAGA
This sequence comes from Erucastrum elatum, assembly GCA_900406325.1. Taxonomy (NCBI): domain Eukaryota; kingdom Viridiplantae; phylum Streptophyta; class Magnoliopsida; order Brassicales; family Brassicaceae; genus Erucastrum; species Erucastrum elatum. Next base: position 13,104 of record OVBX01002948.1, on the reverse strand, counting down.
GGAATCTTGAAACGTCACCAGCTGAGTCAGATTCTTCTGATATTGACTCTCCGGGATCACCTCTCAGCTCAGATTCAGGTTACCAACAAGTTCTTTCCTCGCGACGAAAGAAGAAGGACAGGGGCGGGGGCCCCAAACTCAAGTAATATATATGTATACAGACTTTTTTGGCTGGAACGTGCGTGGTTTTAATATGGTCAGCCACCGTACTGGATTTAAAAAATGGTTCAAGCAGCATAGACCACTTTTTGGTTGTCTCTTGGAGACACATGTAAAGCGGATAAAGCAAAGTAAGTTCATCAATACCCTGCTTCCTGGCTGGGGTTATGACGCAAACTATGAATTTTCTGAGCTAGGGAAGGTTTGGATTCTCTGGCACCCTTCTATTCAAGTTACAGTGATTCACAAGTCCCTTCAGATGGTGACCTCTCTTGTCAAGCTTCCGGACTTCATAACTCCGGTGATCATCTCTTGTGTCTATGCATCTACAGACGAGGAAATCAGGAAAACCCTCTGGTCTGATATAACTGACATCTCCAACTCGACAGCACTAAATGGAAAAGCCTGGATGTTAATTGGTGATTTCAACCAGGTTTTGAAACCAGAGGAGCACTCGTGCCCACGTACTCTGAACATTGATAGGAAGACTAGAGAGTTTCGGGAATGTCTTGCTGATGCCTCCCTAGTGGATCTCTCCTTCACGGGACCTACCTTCTCTTGGTGGAATTGTTAGAAATCCAATCCTATAGGGAAGAATCTGGATCGTATTTTGGTGAATGATCAGTGGCATGTTCTGAAGACCCCTCAGATGAAGCACCGCATCCCCTTCAGATTCTACAATTTTCTGCTACTGAACAGCCGGTTTCTGCCAATGATTGCTTGGTTATGGTTCTCCACTAACATTATTGGTTCAGACATGCTGAGAGTCTCTAAGAAACTAAAGATGCTCAAGAATCCCATCAGATCGTTCAACAGAGACGGCTACTCGGATCTGGAAAAACGGACTTCGGAAGCACGGTCTGAACTCTATGATATTCAAACCTTGCTGCTAAACAACCCCTCCACTATGCTGGCTCACCGAGAGGAGGATGCTCAACAAAGGCTTGGAATTCTTTTAAGAGCAGAGCAAATGTTTCTCTTCCAAAGGACTAATATCTCTTGGCTGCAGGTTGGTGACACAGGCTCTCACTACTTCCATAAACTTATGGCAACTAGACGCTCCCAGAATCATATTCATCTGCTCTTTGGGCCTGCTGGCGAACGTCTGGAGACTCGAACAGCAATACACGATCATTGCATTGACCATTTTTCAGAGTTCTTGGGCGGCACTACTTCACCCCCATTGTTTTATCCGCAAGATCTGACTCTTCTGCTGAATTTTCAGTGCTCTGATTCTCAGAAAAATAGGATTGAGGCGCCATTTTCGGATGAGGATATCAAGGAGGCTTTCTTTAGTTTACCAAGGAATAAATCATGTGGACCAGACGGCTACTCCTCTGAATTCTTCATTGGATGTTGGTCAATCATTGGGCCGGAAGTTATATCAGCGGTTAAAGAATTCTTCCGGGAAGGTAAATTACTGAAGCAGTGGAACTCCACCACTTTAGTGCTAATTCCTAAGACCCGGAACGCTTCAAATATTGGGGATTTCAGACCTATATCCTGCCTCAACACTCTTTACAAAGTTATTTCCCGACTACTAACAGGTCGTTTGAAGGAGGTACTTGAACAAGTAGTATCTCAAGCACAATCTGCTTTCTTGCCAGGTAGACTCTTGGCAGAGAACGTCTTACTGGCAATAGAACTTGTTCAGGGATACAAAAGGCCAAATATCTCCCCTCGAGCAATGCTGAAAGTCGATCTTAGGAAAGCTTTCGACTCCGTCAGATGGGATTTTGTTATTGCCTCTCTTCAAGCTCTCGGCATGCCTCAGAAATTTATCAACTGGATCTCTGAATGCATCACTTCAGCTTCTTTTACTATCTGCGTAAATGGTGAATCAAGGGGTTTCTTCAGCAGCAGAAGAGGTTTGAGACAAGGGGATCCCCTATCCCCTTATCTCTTTGTATTAGCAATGGAGGTTTTCTCAAGGATGCTAAAATCTCGCTATCAGTCAGGCTACATCAGATATCATCCCAACGCAGAATCGATTGACCTATCTCACTTGATGTTCGCAGATGACGTCATGGTCTTTTATGATGGCAGTAGCTCCTCGCTTCATGGTATCTCAGAGGCTCTAGACGACTTTGCAAGTTGGTCTGGTCTGGAAATAAATCAGAGTAAGTCAGAATTGTTCACTGCGGGGTTGGATCAGCAGGAAACAAATACTACCTCAAGTTACGGTTTCCCTGTGGGCACTCTCCCAATACGCTACTTGGGACTCCCTTTGATGCACCGAAAGTTGAGAATATCAGAATACTCTCCGCTGTTGGACAAAATATCAGGAACCTTTACTGCATGGTCCGCAAGACATTTATCTTTTGCTGGAAGGTTAGTCCTTATAAAATCAGTGATTTCTGGTATTGTGGTATTCTGGATAACTACCTTCATCCTACCTAAAGGTTGCATCAAGAAGATCGAATCCCTTTGCTCCAAATACCTATGGTCTGGTCAGATTGAGGGTCATGCTTTTGCTAAGGTCTCGTGGGTTTCATGTTGTCTACCAAAGACAGAGGGTGGTTTGGGTCTGCGACGTTATGAGACGTGGAATAAAACTCTATGTCTTCGACTGATATGGCTCTTATTTGCAGAGGGAGGCTCTCTTTGGGTGGCTTGGCACAAACACCACCACCTAAGTAACTCTAACTTCTGGTCCTTATCGGAACATGTCCAAGATTCATGGCATTGGAAGTCTCTGCTCAAGCTCAGACCTCTTGCTCGACCATTTATCACCACCACCATACGAGATGGAAACAATTCTAGTTTCTGGTACGATCTGTGGACTCCATTGGGTCCGTTACTGGACGTTCTAGGAACAAACGGACCCCGTGCTCTGCGAGTTCCTCTACATGCCACTGTCTCTTACGCTACACGAGCAGGTCGTTGGCATCTACCTGCGCCGAGAAGCGATGAAGCAGTCTCTTTGCATGCTTATCTGACCACAATCGAAGTTCCTTCACAGGAAAAAGGACCAGATTTCCACTCTTGGACTATTGAGGGAAGAAAACATCAAACTTTCTCCTCTTCCCATACTTGGAATCTGTTAAGGGAAAGACATCAAACATGCTCCTGGTTCAATGCGGTGTGGTTCAAAGGCCATACTCCTAAGCATGCTTTCAATATGTGGGTTGCTGTGCAGGATAGACTCCCCACACGCGCAAGACTAGCATCTTGGGGAATGCTAGTCCCAACAACCTGTTGCCTCTGCTCAACTTCAGAGGAATCTAGGGATCATCTCTTTGTGGGTTGTTCATACTCAAAAATTCTCTGGAGCTTGTTGCTAACGAAGCTCTCGGAACCACATTCCACTTTTACTTCTTGGTTGCAGCTGCTGTGTTGGTCAACTTCGAACTCCACCAGGTCGCCGCGAACTTTACGAAGCATAGCTGTCCAAGCCGTCGTATACTACACTTGGACAGAGAGAAACAACCGAGCCTACAAGAACCAGTTGCTCTCTGCTCCTGAACTCTTCAAGCTTGTGGACAAAACGGTCCGTAACACCATCTCTGCTCGAAAGACCAGGAAGCAATTCAAACATCTTATGGCCCTTTGGTTAATGTAACAAAGCGCCTTCTATTTTAAATTCTCTTTTTTGCAAGCATGTTTTTTTTCTATTTTTTTGCCATGCTAGCAAAGTCTAGTTTATGATCTGTTTTTGTAAACTCTTTTCATTAATATGATATTAACAGTTAAGCAAAAAAAAAGTGATAAAAAGACGACAAACATTTTCATTCTAAATTTGTATTCATGGAGGACACATGTTTAAGATTATATATAAAGCTTTTCAAAAGGATTATATAAGGTAATCAACAAAGATATTGTTTAGAACCTTTGAGTTTAACCTTGTCACTTACTCTCGGGATTTTATATTATACTATCCATGCATAACACAGGCCCGGTCTTTGAGCTGGAAGCACTAGAGAAACATGTCTGTTAATTAAATAAATAAGAGTAGTAATAAAAAATAATTGTGTTGCTAATCGGGTTTGAATTGTCCATCTTTTAAAGCACCAACAACAACTTTAACTAACTGAGTTACTGGGTACATATATTGAAAAAAAATTGGCCGAAAAAGATGTTTTAATAGAGACGGAAGCACATGTTTCTCAATAATTTTATCCAGAACCATTACTGATAACACACCAAATTATAATATTAATTTATAACGGATGACTTAGTTATTTTGCATTAGCACACATACAAAAGTTTTTTCTTTTTTTTTTTCTTTTTTTACACATACAAAAGTTGTATAACTCTTATCTTGTCCACCCCCTGTCAGAATATGGAACATATGAGATGATTTTTTTTTTTTTGCTAAAAGCATATGAGATGATCATCTTATGTCAAGAGATTCTTTTTAGCATCCACGACGTCAATTATCTCCCATGCCATCTTCCCTTCTCCCACAACAAAATCCGATCATCTGATAGATCTCAAAAGTTCCTCCAAAACAACTACATAGCATCTTTAATTATTATTTTTTTGACTAAAATAGCATCTTTAATTATAATGATTCGTTATGTACCAATATACAAGGAGAGATTTACAGTAAGAGTCACTTTTTGTGTTTGCCTTACATTTTAAGTCACATGTTACTACTGAGGTAGTTTTTGCAACTAGAAAGCAAACCAATGTAACTATTGTGGTCCCACAAATTTCTTTTACGCTTTTAAAAGTTGGTTGATTGTTTCTTTTTCTTGGAACAGACAAATAAGTGAAACCAAACGAGTTTAAAACAAAATCAAAGCTTCTTCTCCACTAAAACTCGTGCACAGCCATGGCTTTTAACCGGATTTCTACGTTCAAGCTTCCTCGGCTTCTCTAATTCGTGGCTGAGCTTGTGCTATGATCTTTATCGGCGGTTCCATACCAGATTAATTCGGCGTCTTCCAGTCTCGGCTCTGCTCCGTTCACGGCCATGTCTCCACATCGCCGAATGTCTCTACCATAGGTAGCCTCCTTTCTCGATTCTCAGATGGAGATTTCCATACGTTGTGATCTTCACTTGGTTCTCTCCTCCACTTCGCCTCTCACGTCCAAATCGTCTCCTCCTCGCCGTGCGCAACTCCTCTCCCAGCGCTGTGACAGCCGGTGTGCCGTAGATTGACGCCGTTGTCGTTCCAATTTCGAGATCGCCATTATTAAACCTTGAGATCAAGTTTTGTTAATTTTCAGCTTTCATCCTTATAGTTTCAATTATTTCACTTTCACCTCAAAACTTTCTGAATTGCTTTTAAGTCCACTTGAATTAATTCTACAAACAGACCTCCCATATCCGCACGAATGATTCTTGAACTAATGGCTGTTATCAATTTGGCCCTCAACTTTGGAATTTGCAGAGATGACGTCTTAAAATGCAAAGAGTTTATAGTCTACACCTTTGTTGATGTTCATATGTACAACAATTACACCTTTGTTGATGTCCATATGTACAACAATCTCACGTGTACAAGCATGTAATGATATCTATCATGGAACATGTGTACATCTTGTTATCATGTATAAATCATAAAAGCGAACACTAGATTTGAATACATATATTTGCATATTTGATTAATATGGATAGCAAATTTAGTATCCACATGTACATATATTTTTGTAAATAGTTTTGATAATATCCACATTTATAGATTTTTTTTTAATATCTAAGGAACATATATTTGTAGTGTACAATTTTGAAGTTGCCGTACATATGTACATTTGAAGTTGTCGTACATATATACACTATAAAATTGATGTACATGTACAATATGAGCAATTAAATCTTAATATTGCATCTTGATTTAGTTCATTTAGGTGAGCATTTAGTGTTAATATTGCATTTGCATACATTATTGAATAAACTAAGGTCTGGAATTTATAGTTGAAATGTTTGGGTCAAAATCAGAGAAGATCTGCATAGCTGCAAATATTTGGAGCAAAATCATGATTAATCAAAAGTTAAGGGACCAAATCGCAGTAAAAAAAATTAGATCAATCCTGTTCAACGATTGGGTTTGAATGGAGATGACAGTGAATGAGCTCAAGTATGGTTCCCCAGCGTTCACAGAGGAGGAGCAGAGAACATCAGGGGATGACTTCGACGGTGCTCTCGCGGTGGCTGGAATATTTGATTGTGGTGTATAGGAGCTTCATGGCGGTTTCAATCGTGGAGGAGGAGAGCTTCGACTTGGAATTGATCGATCCTTCTCGCCGGAATCTGGAGCAGAGCACGGCTGCTCGAGGATCAGGCGACGATGAAGCAACGGAGGAGATATCGCAGTAAGAGAAAAAACGGTGACCGACTGGAAACTGACGACGGCTGAGATTCGCGGAGGAGAAAACTTTGGCTTGGTGATTTCGCGAGCTAGAGTAGGTCACGTCGGCGAGACGGCGACGAAGGTGGCTTGGACAGAAGAATATGCAGGTCCATGTTGCAGAAGAAAAAGCTTACGAAGAAGATGAAGCAAAGACAAGTAGAAATTGAAGTGGTATTAATGATCACCAAGAAAAAATGAGAGGTCCACCAAGTAATTTGTAGTTCTGTTTCTCTTTTTATTTTAATGATTCTGTTTTAGTTGGGGATTCTAGTTCGTAATTCTAACAAAAAAGATATAAAAGTTAGAAAAAAATGTTTATGTAATATAAAGTGACTCATGGTGTTATTAGTAAGTGGAAATGTGACTCAAAGTGTAATTTTCTCATATAAAAGTTTCCAACAACTCAAATTTATGACATCAATAATGTCTCGTATTTGATAAATAGTTTATCTATATAATTGATAAACTGTTTTTCGGTTATCTATAAAATTCGAAGTTAGTGTCACCCACAAAATAGTCAAGTCAGTTTACAAAAAAAAAAAAAATTTAAATAGTCTTTGGTTGTAGTGTCAATTTGCAGAGGAGCTTCCCCGTGATGCAACGTGTCGATAATAAGTGGATAAGAGTTTTTCAAACCATTACATTCACGTGTGACTCCACCAGTCACCTCTTTAGCCAATTGAAACTATCTCTGAGCCAACTTTTTCTTGATATTGACGTTTTGCATTATGGATCCCCCAACTCTCAATAAAGTCTTAATTTCAGCAATCAATAATAAACGGTCCTCTTATTATTATTTTTTGAATATACCAGTACTCAATTTTTTTTAACGCACCCATTATTGGTTTTCCACCCAACGTATAATTAATTGTTAGAGAAATTGCAACGCATACATTCAGCTTATGTAATATTTAACTGTATACCATTTTCTACTGTTGGGTACTGTTGGTCGTTTGTGTGACCCATTATACCCATATCAAAGATATCTTAGCTGTTCAACCTAAAAGATTATGTAATCTCTACAGAAAGATTTCAAAAGATATGCTTATCCTTTGCTATCTATTGTCAGAAAACGAAATCCTCTCAACTTGAAAATATCTTTGAAATCCACAAATCTCTCTCCACTAACCTCTTTCAATCTCAGATCTCTCTCTGCGATAAGCCGCTATCAATTCCAGAAAATACAGAAAAGGACTGGTACCGACGATGCAAATGGATCATCCATCAGAAGTTGGAACATCTAGAAGATGGTTAACTGGTTATAACAATTGATGGTTAACTGGTTATATAGACTTGATGAAGAAGACATATTGCTCTCTCTCTCCTGCAAAGATTTTTTTCTCTCTGTAAATCCAGAAAAATCTTGAGCAAGATACATTATTAACTGAGCCGTAATTGTCAGAAAATATATGACTCTCATTTAGTTTCATTTGCTATATCAGATTTGGGAAATCCTCGGTTTCTGATAAAATCTCCACTAAATATTTGGTAAATCTATAAAGAACCTATGAAATCTACTATCATCCTTATCTATAAGTTAAAAGAAGGATATATTTGACAATTTGGTTAACGAAATATCACTGTTTGATCTGATTTTTTCTGTTCATGGTAGATACCTAATATCTACATAGTTTTAGTGTTTCAACCTAATTAACTCTAATTGTTACCCCCCCTCTTTCCTGATAAAGAAACTTCGATACCTAATTAGCGTCGGCGGCGGTTTGGAGGCACTCGCCTCCACCGTCAGCCTCGGTGTTCTACTTTTCTGTTCGCTTTTCACCTTCGTTCTCTTCCTCTGTTGATATGCTCGCATCTCTGCTTGGTGGTGATTCGGCGAGGCAGGGTTAGGGTTTGGTGGTGGTTGGCTCGGCAGCGGGAGATTTCCTTTTTCCGTCTCAGATCTGGAAGCTTTCTCAGATCTGGATTGACGCAGGCGGTAACACGGTGCTTGAGGACTGTACCTGTAAGTTGTCTCGCGTTTTAGCCAGTAGGGTTATTGCTCCAGAAATTTTAACTTGAGCCGGTATGGAGATTTTGGGGTGCTTTGGTGCGGGGACTATCGTTGGTCGGACAGTTGTCGGAGATGGGATAGGGTAGTGGCGTTTGTTCCCTCAGTTCATCCTCTGTTCCGGATCTGACCTTGAAACAGAGGTTTGAGAGTAGTTGTATATATTAGTTGTCTCTCAATCTTCTTTGTTGGCTGTGCATGAGGAGGAGATCTGCAGCGATGCAGTGGTGTGTGTGGCTATCTACGCGCGTGTGGTTAGCTGGTGGCGTCATGCTTGCTTCTCTGACCGTGAGAATGTTCTGCGCAGAGAACTTCACGGGCATGAAGCTTCTTCTTCTTTAGGCAGCTCGGTGGTGTGGCAAACTCTACCTTTCACTCCCCTTCCGAATAAGAGCAGTGTTTTGTAGGAGTGCTTGACTTGAACTGATGGAGGAGAAGCGCAACAGTCAATCAATGTTTGGTGTGAGCAGCATCTCCGTTTTTTGCAGTGGTACTCGGCGGATGAGTGGGCGTTTCATGCGGTAGCACAGATTAGCTAACTGTGCGGCAAAGGTTTTGGCTAGATCGGTGGGGCAGAGGCATACAACTTCACCTTTATCCAAACCTCCGGTTCAACCGGGCCGAACCGTTCACTCCGAATGCATCCAGTTTGAGCCATTGTAAAACTTGGAAGGTGTGTGAACTAATTTTGCAGGTTATCAAAGGCGTGTATGTGATGAAGCTGTAGGTCCGGAGGGGTTTTGAGGACTGGCCAATCCTCCGTAGACTCGCGGCAACTTAGCAGCCACAACAATGAGACTCCTGCTCTTGGCTCACTGTGATCCTAGGCAAAGTGCGTTGTTCTGTTATTCATGATCTGTTGCAGTTTTTGTACTCTTATATTTTGCTGTGTTTTCGTATTGTATTTTGGTGTTGTCTAGTTGTTTTT
>OVBX01002947.1:0-18319 GCA_900406325.1 Erucastrum elatum | reverse complement strand
CACACACACATATATATATATATATATATATATATATATATATATATATATATATATATATCAGATGTTTCAAATGTATTACCCTGAGCAATGACCTTTCGGATACGTGAGTAGAAGCTGCTTCAGTATCCTTTGGTTTCTCCTTCCTGTGAGACAAAGTTGAAAGAAGAGTAGTGCTTAGCGTTAATATGATTCAGAAAAGCATAGGTTATGAGGTAAAATGTGAATGTGTTGATAAAACCTTACATTTTTGCATTGTGCTCTGGAGTTTTCCAAGATTCTTTGCTGGCACCACGCGTTGAACCAGAGGGGTTTTCGTCCTTTTGACTAAGTCTATTTTCAAGATCATCAACCTTATGTTCCAAGTTGGCAATGTCAGCCTCCGCCTGAGCTACGTCTTGCAGATCTTTCTTCAACTGTTTAAAACATGTCTTCCAAGTTGGACATGTATTTTAACCAAACAAAAATCGAAAATTTGCCAGACAAAGACAAAGAAGACCAACCTTCTCATCAGTTATCTCTGGAATAGGTTGATTCCCTTTTGACATCTTCAGTCCTGCTTCCAGGGCTATTTTCTTGTCTTTCTCTTGCTGCAACTGTTCCTGTAGTCTTTCCACCTAGAGGAAGAAGGTAAAACACATTCATATATCTCAAAGAACTTGTAAACACTCAATTAGAACAAACTTCATATAGCTCGGATATGAATTTGGTTAGCCTACATCTTTCTCTAGTGCGTCGCGTCTTACGTACAAAGCTTTCTTCCGTCGCTCCAAACTAGCCTGTAGAACTGCATTGTTTTTAACCTGTTCTAGAAAAAAATGAGAGTTGTTACATGTCACATACTCGTTAAAAGCGCCACTAGTTGTATAGTGGACGAGCTAGCAAAACCAAAAAAAAAACTTAAAAGAACTTATTTCTGACCTCCTCTGAAATACTGTTTTGTAGCTCCGATTTGGTTGACTCAAGTCTTTCAATGTCAGCACTGCAGAATATAAACATTTTCTGATTAAGTACTCATTTAGGCGTAGTAGGCCACGTTGATTTACAGGATCTACTTTATAGAGTTTTGACAAGTTCCTCTTGAGTTTTGTTCTAAACAATGAAAGCCATACAGCCAAACAAAGAAGGAACATAAAGATGCAAATCACTTGTAGAGTGATGTTACTTACTCGTCCTCGTCCACCTCCACCTCCACCTCCGCTGCAAAATCAATAGACTCTAGGTTTTTCTTCCCCTGGGAACATAAAAGACCAAACAGATACTAAACGTTTGGATCTCTTAAGAGCCAGGAAAATCACATTAAGAACTTACAGGGGTACGGCCCCAGCGCCTATTACTTCCTCCTGGTGGACTGGATAATGTAGAAGGTTTCTTAATGTCAGATGCCACATCTGATGTCGATGAGCTTTTATCCTCAGTTTCTGAGTCCTCTACAACAGCCTTTACCTGTGTACTATCAGCACCTTTAACCAGGATATTTTCATCCTTTTTTGCATCATCATGCCGTGGTAGTGAAGATCGTTTTGAGTTGGATAAAAGTTTCTTAGTGACTTGGGGCTCCGTAGTTCCTTTTGGGGTTTTGGATTCAGAGCTTAAATTAGCATTTATCTGCAAAACGAACAATGCAAATGTCAAGTAAGATGGAGTAAAGACCAAGGAACTTGAATCATCAATGTAAACTTCAAACAGAATTATAGAATCCACATATGTAATTCTTAGTACTAAGCTTAATCATCCTAGTCATCAACAAGAATTTTCTATTAGGAATAGTTTAGTTATTGAACCTTAGTATAGGACCGTGGCTTATGGTCATCACGATCAATATCAATCCCATGATTGTGGTCCGAGGCGACACTCTCACTGTATGATCCGTTTGATTCATTTTCAAGGTCCTCTTCCTCATCTGTGTAGTCCTCAGATCCCTGTGTGCCATCATATTCGTCATCATCGTCGTCATACTCTTCATCATCTGTTCCCTCCTCCGTTCCACTACCACTCTCTTCTGAGTCAGAGTACAAGCCAGGCGATAAGGAACCTTCCTGCAGACATAGACCATTTATGTAGCTAGAATTTAGTGACTGGAAAAAGAAAGCAATGAAAGTTTCACTACACTACTGCAGCAAAAAAGAGAGGATCAGTATGCAGAAAAGTAAAATCTTACTCCAAATATGCTGGCATATTCTTCTAACAGTGTTATCACTATGGCCTGGGCATGATTCGCTGCGGCTGCTGCTTGCAGAAGTTGCATAGAACCATCACCGCCGACATCAAAATCATTTTCAATTTCACAGTCGCCCGCCAGAAGAGGCCGAAGAAGTAAAGGTGCCATGCACGCTGCAACAGCATTCGTGTTCATCCGGTTCACATTTTTGTTAGAGGCCACTACTTGCATCATCGTCAGGATTCTTGTAAGAGGAAAAACAAACACAATTACTCACAAAAAGTGAACTAACTCCCTAAACCTGCTTGATAGTTGGAGAGATGGAAGGCTCTATAAGATTCATGGAGTTCAATAACTAGTGGTTTTGCACGTAAACAAGGTTGCTCTCTAAACTTCCGTTAGCTAAGCGTGAAAACAGATAAGACACTACCTTTGCAAAAGGCGTCGATTTGGTTCAGGGAATGATTCACAAATTGCTTCCCGCATAGCACTGACTCTATTGCCACGGTCAGTACCTGATAATATTACGCGTTAGAAATTGGATGGAATACCACACAAGGGGCCTCCGGCAGACACAAAAAAAAAAAGAAAAACAGAAGAGAATGATAAACTTACGGCAAGCTTCCAAAAGGGCGTTGCAACAAGATGCAGGCACTGGAGAGGAAGGCAGCTCTCTGAGAACATACTGCACATTCAAGGATACAATTAGAGAGACGTAAGAGCGAAAGACAAACTCAGCATAGTAGTAACAAGTGGCAGTACCTTAAGACAATCAGCAATAACATGAGCATCCTCCGTGGGAGCGAACTCATTTTTCCCTGAACCAAGTGACTGTGTATTAATATTAATTCGCAATGCAGAAAACAAGAAGATAGAAATAGATAGCCTAATCGTGTATATGCAGATATTCAAAAACCTTGCTCATATTCACGAATCCGATGTTCAACATCATCAACATCAGCAGCTTGTCTCAAGATTCCTTCTACATTAATTCCTGCAGATAAAGTTGTATTTTATGCTCAATATAGCTAAAATAAGAAGCAAATCAAGCTGGAAGCCTGAAATAATACCATGATCTTCAACAAATCTAAGGGCCTTTTCCAAGAAAGATGGAGATCCATCAACATCTTCTAGAGCAAGCAAAACTGGTCTTCCAATGACAGTTGATTTTGTTGGTGTTTCATCTTCTGTAAAAATGTGGGAAAATTGCATCACTCCAAATGGATTGAAAGAGAACATACAACACTCAAGTAAGATCATATTGTAGTACATGAATTTTTAAAGACTAAATCATTACAAAAGTGACAAACATACTCTGTTCTTCAACACTGACAGGGGCATCTGCATGATCATTTGTGAAGATACCATTTTGACCCATAACATGAGAAGCATTAGGTGCTTGTGTCAAAGCGTTTTCTAGAGCAGCTTTCCACTCGTTTAGATCCTCCATAGTGTCAGCCTGAAAAAAAATCAAATCATAGTGTCAAAGTTTATCCATCAAGGAATACATAATAGGCCAAAAATAATCATCAGGTTCATATTCAAACTCATATTTTCAACCTATAGGTATGCTATGCAATAGAGATGACAAGACTAGAGCACAATACAACGGAAAAATCAGCGGAGTGTAACGGTTATGAAATGGATAAGAAAAAGTTTCAGACAATATAAAATATCAGTATCAGAACGTAAGATAAGATGCACAAATGAGAGGGAAGCAACTGACAATAATAAAAAAGATAAAGGAGATAATAAACGAGAATGAAAGAAAAGTTTTGAAGAAACCTTGAGTGTAAAGGCGCGTCCATCACGACCATCAGGGAAGAGAACAGTCAACAGCTTTTTATCTGCCTTAACAACCACACTACAAAAAAAAATAGTCCGAAAGTTATATGATGTCAGTAAAAACCGGAATCTGACATAATACATCAGTTAAAGGCTATCCTGGCCATCGCAAGGAAAAATAGTGATGACTCAAACAAAAAGCCAACCTGCCTGAATTGTTCAGATCAATTCCCCCGAGAGTTAAATTGACCTCACTGCCCCTCTGTTGGACTGCGCTCTGTAAAATCAAACAGAATAACTATGAGAATAATTGACCTTACTCCTTGAGAAAAAAAAACCATACATGGTATAATATTTCCCCCAATCTCTTCAAAGAAAAATGTGTTATTCGTTTAGATACATATAGTTCTTTTCTAACAGAATTGGGGGAGAAAAAAAGAGAGCTAGAAAGCAACTGAAGGTGATTACGCAGCACCCTTGATAACAATATAAAAGCTTACCGGGTCACTACGGAAGAAAACAAGTGAAGTACGGGTCAAAATAAACCATCTTTTCTTCCAAGATGTCCACCCAAGCCCTGCGAGTTATGAAAACCTTATGGAACTTACTAACCAAACGAATCTGCAACTACAATTTAGGTAAGCACCAATCATGAATATACCCCAAGGAATTCCCAAGAATCAAAGTAGAGAAGTTTGAGAGGCAATATTAAGATACAACCATATATATAGTACTGTCACACAAAAATATTAGAATAACCATAGTAAACATACCTTTGGATGATATGGATAGCGGTCCACTCTTGAAAACCTACGAAAGTAGAAAAGTAAAAATCAAAGTCTATTTAGGATATAACTTTGACAGCAGGACTATTTAGGATTGTTTCTTCGCGTTTGCGTTTATATGCGTAAATGATATAGGCGCAGTAATTGAGAGAAAGTAATTTTACCGTGTTGCCACCACGAGAACGCGAGTCTGAGTTTCCAGACTGTGGGATGCTACAAGTGTCACCCTGTGATCCGAACATGAAGAAGAAAAAAAATAATAATACAAATATTGATTAATAGAAGAAGAAGGAGAATGTGAATTGATCAGAGGTGGAATTCGAAAATCAGAGAAGAGAGATACGGACATGAGTCTCCAGGTCTTGTTCATGAGGATTGCTATTCTGCTGCTGGTCCTGATGATTCTGTTGTTGTTGTAGTCGTGGTTGGGGCTGTGTAGAAGAAGAAGAAGAAGGTTCTGCGGTTTTGGTAGGAGCCATGACTTTAAATGTTTGACGCCATTGAAATGCGGCACTGAGAAGAATGTCTCCGATCAAATTCTCGATACAACCCCGATCTCTCCGATCATAAGAAGCGTCAATTCCGGAGAACCCAAAAACCTTGATTTTTTTTGATCTTGAGTATGAATAATTATTATTATTTTTTGAGAAAAAAAATTGTAGAAATTAATTTTTAGAGAGAGAGATTTGATTTGATTGATTGATGTGTTCAACGATGGTGTTTTGAGAGAGAAGAGGTTAAGCGAAAATCATGGGCGTGAACAGAGGGAGGAAGGAAGGAAGCGTTTTTTGTTTTTATTCGGCAGCTGTACACGTCATCATTCCCTCTCCCTCTTCTTGGAGGGAAACTTTCCCTCTTTTTGACCTCTTCTCTTCTCCCATATCCTTTCCCAAAAACAACAAAAAATTGAATAAATATACTCTTTAATCTAGAGTTTTGATACATAGATTAACGCTTCTTTATATACTCTTTATTTGATTTGTGACAACCTTAGTACACCCTTGCATTGGTTGACCCTACGACCTACACTCTACTTCATCGTGCCGAGCACGATCATCCATCACCACTCTTTTTTTTTGTGTGTCTGTGTTAATGTGCAGCTTTGTTTTGATTAATTTATTCTTCTCTTGTTTTGAATAGTTTAAACTACTTATCTTTTGGATATCGCTGCTGCGTGCATGGGGGACTCATTCGTTCATCTCATTTTCCCATTAATTTGATTTCTTTGATGGGTGTTTCAGTATAATTCAATTATGCAATGCATGTATCACGTATTCAATCCAGGATTTAGATTACAAAATCGATTTTTCTTTGCTTGATGTGGGATGCCCAGGAAAATCTCGTTTGAAAACGAATAGCCTATTCCACATGACCACATCCTTGAGAGTTTATATCTATGCATATAATCTCGAAATTTTCTGGAAACCAAAACTAAAGTTTCACGAGGCAGTGTCCAAATGTGACCTTAGCGAACATTCCTATCAATTATGTTAGATATATGCGACATGTGTAATCTAACCGCAACTGGATCGCACTGGCATTCGAAGTTCGAAGGATGTAACTGGTAATGATCTAAAGAAAAACAGATTTCACTAAATTCTGAGTTAATATGCACATATACAACACTGAGTCAATTCAAGTGCACAAAGGATAGCGTTATCCAAAAATATATAATATCGAAGAACCATAAACATACAATTTGCAAACTAATTAACAATAATCGAACAATATAGATGTGGCGACTGTTCATTAATTAAGGATCGATAGCGAGAATGTAATTTTAATATACGTTACATCTGCTTTTAACCTCATGCCAAATACGTGGACAAAAAGTTACCGACGTATAACTGGCCTCCTAGATATGGTACTATCTTTGAGGCGGAAACCTTTGGGAGAAATTCTTTTAGTTGTTGGTACTTGTGAAAACGAGACAACGAGTCATGAAAATGTCTTGCTCTAAAAATCCAAGACTAGGTTTTCACATTATATAAGTATAACATATGATAAGCAAAGTATATGGTCTTTACTCTCGGCTTAGTTATCTTTGAACAGTTTTGAAATTAAACAACTTCTTCCAACATTTTAATTGATGTGTTTGGCCATAGTTTATCAAACGAACTTGCACATCACCTCCCGAACGCAGAGCAAGGGGTTTTTGGCGCAATGCGTGTTTGTGGTATCTGGAGGAAAATACAAGATAACTTATGGTGACCAGTACGAGCATTGCTAATGGAATGATCGTTTATAAACTATTCATTTGGTATGTATGAAACGCACATGCAGGGAGTACGGCATGTTCAACCAAGATGCAGACGAGGCCTTATTGCAAACAAATTAACATACTTGGTGCATGTCACGCTTTTTGTTATCTTCAAATGCAAAAGAAGAAGGAGAAGACAAACTATAAAACGCGTTGCATGTGTGACAGGAAAATGTGCAAGTTGTAAACTTGCAATTTACGGCGAAGACAACAGTGAAAACTAAAAGAAAACGCAAACATTAAAATATATATATATGCGCTGTTGTGTATTGTGAATATATAATTGTGATATACGATTTGGAAGTGGTAGAAATGATGTTTTGTACGTTTTGTCATAAAAACATCATTGTGCTTGTCAGCGTTTGATATATTTCCATGCATAAAAAAATATCCTATGGTTGGGACTGATCGGTTAGCTGGTTCGGTCCCGGCATCATTTTCGGTCCATCCCGATTAAACCTGGCCTTTTATACGATTTTGGCTTTGTAAACCATATCCGATTTCTGATTCGATTGAATTAAACAATTAAAACTTTAAAAATTAAAATAGTGCTCCTTACGTAAGCACTAATCGTTTTTTCCTTTTTTTTTTGAAAAAGGGCTCCAGCTTTAACTACTTTGATTTTATTTTGTTGAATTCGATGTTAACTTTGGTATGGGTTAATTCCGGATTACTGTAAATCTGATTATGATAAAATTATGGTTTAAATCATTGTATGATTACCCTTGAAATTGTATAATTAACGTTAAACATAAATAGTATTTAAATCTACATTATTAAATTCTAATAGGATTATTTTCATAGATTCGATTTGTAACAATTGTAGAGTTGCTTGTTGTCTTACTACTTACGACTCTCTTCTACCTTCTTTTTTTTCCTATTCCCGTCGGTTGAAATCAAACAAAGACAAAAAAAGGTTGAAGAAGAAGAATCAATCAATCGTCTTCTTCGTCTCGATTATACCTAAAAAAAAACACCTCATGGAAATCGAGGTCTCGAGCTCGGCTCGTGATACCGTCGATTTGGATAGTATTCGTGTGAAGCGGAAGACGTTGCAGAATCTGCTCGACGATTGCCAGAGAGCTCTCGAGCTGCTTAATCTCGCCGATACTTCTCCTACCGACAGAGATAAAACCGAAACAGGTGGTTCGGGAGAGGATAACAGCAGTCTCGTTAGCTCATCGGAGAGGGAAGAAGAAGAGCTTCCTTCTTCCGATTCTGAAGCCGATAAAGTAATGCTTCTATACCTCTTACCGTACTATCTCTGAGCTTGTGACTCGATCCTTGATTGTTTGGTCTTATGTTATTTGTGCAGTTCTATGATCTAATGAAGTCTAGAGTTGAATGCGATGGTTTTCGGGAGAAGATTGAGCTAGCTCAAGTTTCACTTCTCCAAGATCTTGCTGGTAAAGATGTTCATTTACTGATTAAGTATACTGATTGGTTGTAGAAATAACCTTTTTTAAAGTTCTTGAATTGGCAGAAGAAGGTGGCTCTTGGGATGTAGTTAGTAAAGATGATTTGTGGGGTGAGGGAAGTTTGGGTGAAACGGAAGATGATTATGTTGTTGTTAGGGAAGAGGATATAGCTGACGGTATCGCTTGTTTCATGGCTACTTATTTATCTTCCCTTAAGCAGACTAAGGTACGTCCTATGCATATTCTCGTTTCTGTTCTGTTTCATGTCTTATTCTGAGTGTTGTATTTGTGTAGGATATATCACCTGATCAGCTTCAGAAAGGTAATATATTGAACTTCTATATGTCTTTTGTTATTAGAGAACCGTAGATATCTTGCTAAGATACTAGTGAGTGTGACTCTCTTATGTGTCTCCGTATCAAAAGAGATTTATCACGTAGTACTAAGTGAGTTTTGCTTCTGAACATTGTAGCACTTAGCACGATGTTTTCAGTAAAGAAGAGAAAGGGGAAGCTTCGTAAAGCATGGGAAGGAAGTAAAGTTATTTACAACGTTGCATCTTGGAGCGCAACTGCCATAGGGTACCATGCATGCACTCACTCTCTTTTAACACATGAGTGCTTCTAACTAGTTCTCACCAAATCTAATCTGTCCTTTTTCAATTTTCGGCAACAGCATATATCAGAACCCCATGATCCTGAGTATTGCATCCAAGGCCTTCTGGGTGTCTTGCAAAGCCATATCAAAGCTTGTCTGAATTGAAAGATACATCTGACTCACATTGTGCTTATAAAGTTACAACACAGCCTCGACTCAGCAATGTTTTGTATCAATTTAATTTATATCTGTACATAATGCCATTTGTTTGATCTTTCTTCCCTGTGATGTTATTCTCAACATGAAATGTTAAAAAGATTAGTTTGATTAAATATATATTCGATGTGCTTGTTTCCTATACTTACACCGAAATGGCCTTCATCATCACCATAAGCAAATTCAAAATAAACCATCTTAATCATCTTCACACATAGTTTGGTGTTGTTTCTTTAACGTATGGACTTACTTGTTTCTTCTTTTAGCTTTGTTTATCAGCTTTGACAGAGATTAAGCAGATGTAGTAAAGAGAGTTTTGTATTTCACCTTATCGTGTTTATCACAACTCGTACCAGTCTTTGTAATATATAGACATTTTAATTTTAGTGCTAAAGGAAAACGTGGTAACCTAACCATCGTATTTTATTCACCCAAAGCTATTTGAAGGTTTCGACAATTTGCTCAACCAAGCAAACATACTTGCAGCTTCAAGCAGAAGGGCAAACGAGATCTGATCCTTCTTCTTCGAGCATTTTCAGTAGTAAAAGGACTTGGATTTATTAACTGCAGTGTCCTTGCAAAGAATCGAGCGAACTTCCACAATGGATCTCGGAGGCTCCATGTCTTGCTCTCTTAACGAATTGCCTAGTAGCTGCTGCATCTGTGCTGCAAATGTATCGTCTAATATCTGCAGCCACCAATAATACACAAAGATGAGATCATGTCACACAATCAAAAGTAGTTGCAGGTGAGATAGGGGTCTTACAGAGACAGCAACTCTAGAGCCCTTGTACCAAGCTCTGTTCTCTTTCCTGTTCTCCAAAAAGCTTAAAACAATCTGCCATGCGCAAAAGCAGAATCAGATCTCTAGCATCGCAAAACAAACAAAATTCATTCGAGACTGTTGGAATAGTCACCTGTCCCATACGATCCCAATAGCCTCGAGACAATGCGATGAAGACATTCGTTTCACAAACCGAATGTAGATGATTCACCGTGTTGGTGAGCTGCTCCTTCAGGTTTTGCATTTTGCTTCTGATGTCCGATTCTCCAACACTTTCTTTAGAGTCCTGAAGAATCTTCTTCAACATTGTCGCCTTTTGTAGCTTGCTCTGAAAAAAAAAATAAACAACGATTACAACAAATGCATTTAGTAATGGGATAAGGATCTCAAACATGTTGAATCGACAATAGAATACATACAAAGGACTCACATTTTCTACGAGTTTTTCGACCACAGCCTGAAGGTAATTTCGAAACTTGGCTCTGAGCATCACTGTCACCTCAGAAAGACGGTCGCCAGGAGCTGCGTTCCCAACATCAGGAATGCATGAAGACCATGCTTTAAACTGAGCCTCTATCTTAGGACGTATGATATCAAGCATTCTCTTCATAGTGTTTAATAGAATGCCCAGCTGCACCAACAGATAAAGAATTCTCAGCAAAACAAATCTTCCTTTGATGAAATTCAAAGAAATAAGTGTAGGAACGTTATGCTCACCTCGTCCGGGACAGTATATGCAACCACATTTCTTTTAGTCAGCTTCTGAACATACTTGAAGCTTAGCTTTTTTGGAGCTAGGTTTTCTTTGAGAGGTGATAATACATCTGCATACTGCTTCTCCAGAGCTTCCACGATTGCTTTTTCAACATCAGCAATGGCCTAAAACAAACACAGTTTATGTTACTTTTGACAGAAAAAAACAATTGTCAATCCCTGATTACGAAAATCCCGCAAGTCAAACTCGCATCAATAATATAACCTGCAATGGAGTACACAAGAAATATTTCCACCGTTGCAAATCAAGGAACAAGAACTTACACTCTCTAGAACGAAGATATATTCCGGCCATCTAGAAATGATGACTTGATAGTCTTGAATGGTCTCGTTCAGCCTGGTGTACATTTCATCAACAAATGGGGTTGTTGAATGCTGTGTCCTGACTCCAGACCATTTTACCTGGTTAATTAACATGTTTGTAACAAAACATAAAAGTCAGCTTCTTAACAATATGTCATAAGCTGAGAAGAATGAAAGACGATACAAGTACGGATCCACTTATGTTATATAAGAATCCAGAACAACATCCACATCCAACTATTCACATAAATATATTTCTATTTGTCTTTTTTTTTTGTTCAACTCTCTATTTGTGTCAAGCCTCAGATTTTGGTAACTTATTAATTTGAAATCGTATATTTAGGAAAAAATACTTTGCATCTCCACATTTTAATTTAGAATAAAAGAAACCACACAGAGAATCCATGTTATATACCTTATCAAGTTTGCATGACTCAAGTAATGAAAGACGTCTATCTTGAATCCAAATCATAATGTATAGGTGGAACAACTCTTTTGCATCAACACCACCTTGGATAGGACTGTAAAATGAAACATGATAACAGTCAATAACAATTGACAACCAGAAAAATCAAGTAATCTAAAGGACCTACCTTATGTTCCAGCTGGAAATATCACGTTGAAAGTCTGCAGTTGCAACCACAAGCTCTGCAACCGTTGGTGAAGGACCCGAGGGCGGACACGCAACAAGAAATGCTCGAAGTCTGCTGCAGAGATCAGTGCTATATATTGACGCTGACAGGTTGGGAAGATCAAGAAAGCTGCATAAAACAATATAACAAATATTGGGCAATCAGTCTACAGGAAGATGCTATAAGGCCCTTAGGTGCAGTAAACATCTAAATATGTCAATCACATGAAATTTTATACTATAGCGGTACAACAGTGGCTCAAATATGACAAATAAACACATGAGGCAATAGTATGGATGATGCCAACTAGGTTTAACCACAGATTGATAGAGAAGCTACGGGGAGGAGAACAACCTTCAATCGAATCTCTGGAAAAACTTGACATCTAGTTAATATATTGACAAGTCTGTCTATTGTACGATGAAACTATAGCCAGTTTGGCACTACTTCGAAAACTGAAGAGCTTGTGAGCAACTAGCAGCTAACAGTATTTACTACAGTTGATTAGGCAGTAACCGTATTTACTACAGTTGACCAGGGTTGGTAAGCAAAAAATATTTTGGAAAACAGTATCGTTCAATTATCTTCTTTTATAGCAAATATACGGAAATAGTTGAATAGAAGATTAACTGAACATGATATGTTTTCACTTGCATACTAACCTGGGAAGTATATCTTGATTTTGGATCTCCATATCAGTAAAAATCTCGTTCTTAACATTCTTGCAGACCATAGTCATTTTCTGGTAAGCAGCCGACATTGCAGAAGGGTCCCAAATATTGGGATCACTGTTGTTGGAAACAAACTCATCTGTTTCACCCATATGCCTTCTAGATCTCTTCTTTGCTGCTGCCTGTAAAAAGCATTGATGAATATATGAGAAAAACTAACCAAGAGTAAGGTAGGGTTATTGAGAGGTTTTATGCTATACCTGGAAGTACTGACAAAGATTAGTCTGATCCTCGGGAGACAAGATATCATGCAGAAGCATGTACAATTTAACAGCAGGAGTGAGTGCTGGCGCTGGAACTCCTGTTGCAGAACTGACTACATCATTCATTCCAGAGAATGAGGACTCGTCAAGAGATTTGTAGTTCTCGAAGACTAGCTTCAGAATCTGCTCAATTTGGTCCTTGATTTCATTTAGGATCCGATTCTGTTGAAAAAATAATAATAAGAAGGAGATTCATAAGCGATTCAGAGGCAGAAAGCGCATGTGTATGATAAGACTAATATGCTTCCAGAATAACAAAAAATCAACAGCAAACAGGAATAACTTGAGTAATATGACGTATTGTTTGATGCTTAAAATTGCTACGTGAGCAACTATGTGAAGTCTAACTCCGTCATTCACCATTAGATGCACACCTATGAATACAATCTTTAGAGTCGAATCCTATTAATGGCTACACTTGAGACACACAAAAACAGAAAACGGAAAAAAAAAGATTATTGCCGATTTACCTCTTGATGACTCAAGGCGCTCTTGCCATTTCCTTTCATAATGATGACAGGTGTTAGCAAGTCATGCACCAAATGGAGACAGTCGGAAGTCGGTGTAGCAACATCCATCACATACGACAAGTATCTTAAAGCAACAAAACAAGTAAAATAGAGAAAATGGAATCAAAGCATACCCTTCAAATGATAAGAAATAAAAATAGAATGTGAGCATGGTATACCTGAGCTTCGTGTAGACATCTGAAATCCCATAGTAGGAAGCAAATTCTTCCAAAAGCCATTTCCAGGAGCCATATAACAACAAGTTCCTTTGCTGAAACCGCTGCATTTTCAAGGCAACTTCCAGGACTAGGTCATACGCGACTGTTTCCGCAACAGAACCACACTAAAGGAAGATTAAAAAAAAAATCAATAAACAACAAAATTATAAAATAAAATTTTCATGGTTAAAATCATCTAGTTACTATCAACAAAAGAAGATGTAGTTGTTGTTACTATCAACAAGACAAAAACTGCTCAAGGAAATGAGTGTCTCTTAGTCTACAACAAAGAGATGCTTCCACTTACAGGAAGCAAGAAAAAAAAGAGAGATCATCAACAATACGGAATATAATGAGAGATAGGTTGCTCACACACCTTCAAATGGCTGTTATCATCAAAACTTGCTGAATAGTTAATATAGAGCTGGAGTTTTCCCACAAGTTGATGTTCTGGCTCACGAAAAACAGACCACCAACGAAGTTTCTCAGCCTGTATGCATTTCTTCGTTAGAAGAATTTGAAACATATTACAAATAAAAATGTAGGAAAAAAGGACTAACCGAATCTTCAGAAAAATAAGCTAGCTGGACAAGCACACGCCCAAATTCCTTCCCGTTTGAGTCAAGTATTTCAACAATCAGATCATCTCCGTGACTATCAGGAAAGCTGTTGATATACCGAGTACTTTGTCAGACACCACAGATATGGAAAGTTACCCAAGGTGGATTTGGGAGAATGGAAACAAGAATAGGAAATATAAGTACATACAAAACATGGTCTTCACCGGATCCGGGCTGCATCGTAATGGCGTCATCTTCACTTAAGCTTTTCAATCTTAACTTACACGAGTATGTTTCTGAATGACAGAACCAAACATATTAGTCAATATTTATGCAAGTTATCGTACAAAAACAGAAATCAGTGAACTGGGGAAACAAGGAACTACAATATCTTCCTAACATCGCCTATATATATGAGTGAAATATGCTACGTAGAGTCCCAATAGGCAAGTAGATAATAACTTCCACATACCTTGAACAAGATCATAAGACGTTGAACTATTACGGAGACTTGTGACACCAACTTTCAGGAGACCAGAAACTTGTTTTAAGTACTGTGTACTGGCATGTACATATCCCATGCTTTGACGTGAAAGAGAAGAACCATTTGCTGGCACACGTACATGGATCTTCCTTAGAGCCCGCCATCCAGAAGATATACGTGTTGAGATACTGGAGAAGTGAACCCGGATTTTCTCAAACTTTATCAGCGATGGCTTTAAAGATGATATACTACAACCAGTTGGAGCATCCACACTTGCTTTAACACGTCGTACTGCAGAAGTAGACAAAGTCTATTTACGCCTATTGGTTACAGGATAGCAGCCAAAGAAGCAGATGGAACATGGAATTAAAGTTTACCTTGCACACTCATTTTGCCAATGTTTTTCTTGGGTTTTGGTGCAACACCCTCGTGCGGAGCTTCTGAAGATTGCTTCACGAGCATTTCCTCCTCCGATTGCAAAAGAAGTTGCTTCAACCTGTTATTCAGTTTAAACCAAAAAAAAAAAATGTTATTCAATAATTACTTGTGAGGCATGTGGATTCCAAATTCAGTTTAATAATAAACTCACCCGAATGCTTCTCGTAAAAGAGCACACTCATTCTCCAAAAACATGGGAGCCTCCATGCAGCCCTTTGCCCAGGCATTGAGGCAAAGGCGTACACATGCGTCATAGGAAACAACAGCATGCCATGGCCCACGAGCACTGTAGGACACACAAAAATAAGCGTCAGTGTTTAAAAATAATCCAACTTGTTTACTAAACTGAATGAAGATAACACAGGGGTTTCTATGTTTCTAATATTAATTTTCTGAAGCAGTAAAGAAGCTAATCAGATCTGAATTACCTCGCGTGAAAAGTTGGTAGCCGAGCTGGATGTTGATCAGATGGCCCAAATGACTCAGAAGCAGCACTAGTTCTATAGGAACAGAAACAAAAACGTTACAATGGTTTAGCAAAATTCAGAATTCGCATTACATTAAAGAGCGAAATAAACGAGAAATATACCTAGTAAAATGGCCAGTCCTTTTACTTTCTACACAATCTTCTGTTACGGCTTCTGAAAATTGAACGCTTGAAGTCACAGGTTTAATTTCTTCAGATTCCTCTGCTGCCCCTGAAAATGGAGGGGCACTGGGAATATCGCTTACTTCTTCAGAAGATAACTTCTCATCAACCTCCTTCAATATGAAACAACATTATAAGAAGATCAATAAAGAAACAAATCACATCCTTGTTGTTCCACATCTGTCATCCTATTAGTCATCATAGCTAATACGAACAAAGAAAACTCAATCATCATACGACACCGTATTGGATCCATCAATAATGCTATAGAATCGGAGATTTTAACACAAATGAGAGGAGATTCAACCTTCTCTACGGAAGCTCCACCGTCCGGTAAGTGAGTTTCAACCCTAGATACACCGCCGTTAATCCTCCCAGCCGGCGGCGGAGGAGGAGAAAACTGCGAGCTGGAAGCTGAATCGGTGGATTCATCATCCTCCTCCGTTTCAGTATCATATCTAGGCTCCGTCTGTCCCCGTGGAGCCACAACGAGAGCAGTGTCTCTGGAGGAGCTCACCTCGGAGTAAGTATAACAAGACGAATTTCTCCCATAGCTACGACCGACGCCGCCACTGGAGACTCTACTGTTCTCTGGAGACGAATCGAGGGAAGCGTCGTCGGAGTTTATGACACTCATATCGTCTTCGGAAGCAGTTGCGTCAGCAGCATCGAGTACTGGAGCTGAGGCCGCCGTTACGTTGCCGTTAAGGACTTTGGGAGGAGCGGGTGATTTCAATCGCTCGCTGGAGATCATATTGTTGCTAAAACTGAGCCTGATGAAGTACGAGAGTTACGGATCGAGGCTAGGTTTTTGCAGTGGAGGAGATGAAGAAGAAAGCTTAATCAGGAAGCTTTCAGGGAGGAGGNAGTTGGTAAGACATTACAAAACGGCGCCGTTGGTGGCCCATGAGCTTTGTTGTTGATGGGAGCATAACGGGTAGTGGTGACGTGGGAAAAGCGATTTTATTTTAAGAAATATCTTAATACAAAGTGTAACGTTATAACTTTGTTGTTTGCTAATATGTTTTAGCTAAAATACAGGTGGTGGTGGGGACAAAATCGAGAGATGTGTCTTTGTTTTTTCTTACGGCAGATCAACCATTTTTGTCAACGTACTCCAATTCGAAATTTTGAAGTTGTAATTGGAAAACTCTGAAACTTTCACTTGCTTGCGTTTTTAACACTAACTAACTAATATTATACCAACCACATGGGGGAGGTTTGTTGAGCATCCGTGACCAGACTTATCTAACTCACATCACATGTGAAGTTGCTTATGCTTTTTGTTATATTTCTTTACAGAGATGCAACAAAAAGAACATCTTACCTCATTGGTTTATGAAATCCTCTTTATTTCAAACAAGTGCACAACGGTTTCCTGCTCTTTATTACATTTTTTTCCCTTTTCAAAACCATAATCATGGCAGTAATAAATAAGCAAAACATAGAATGGGTCTCTTTTGAGTTTTGATGATAGTTTTAAGTTTTACTATGCGTACATGTCATCCACATTGCACTCGCCCAAAAACACTTTGACACTCCTTGGCGATCCACAGCTTCCTTCAGCTATTAGAACTCTGTCGTTTGCAGACATGTGTGCTATGATCTTGTAAATCATCTCAATCTGCAAAATTTAAAAGACAAAACGTCTTTGATATGTCCATTCAAAAAGTTACTAATGGAAAAAAAAAATTCTCAAGGGTTTGGACGTTACTTCCTCAGGAGCATGGCAACGATCAGCTATTTCGTCCAGTGTCAATGGCTCTACTGGATCTTTACAACTGTTGCAGGCAGCAAAAGAGTGATTACAAATACGACTTCTGACAAGGCTAAAAAGAGACGCAGGCATGGTCTGATTCTTACCTGGCTTCGTTAAGAACTGACAATACACGCTTTTGCAAGGCCAGTACTTCTGCTGCTGCCTTTTTACCAGCTTCCACACCTGAGACCGTTGTTTATTTTTCAGATCTAGTAAACATTTTAGTAGAGAGATTACAAAACATTGGGGGAGACTATCTCTACCTGGTTGGTGGTAAGCATTAATGTTAACAAGTGAGGCATATAAACCGACCGCTCTTTCATAAAGGGCTATAAGAGCACCAACAGATCTTGGTGTCACTTCCTCGATGGTAACACTAATGGACTCTCTACCGTTTGCATATAAAGCAGATCTAGTTCCCTGCAGAAATTCAAAACAGTTCCATCAGTGGTCCAAGTACAATGAGCAAAGAATTAATACTAGGAAACAAGATTCTTGAATCAGACCTGTAGCATTCCAAAGAGGTAGTCCCCACAAGTGACACCTGGCTCAAGATCCCAGTCATGACCCGGGGGTCTGTCACGCAGCACTTCTATAAAGGTTGCAAAGAAATTGTGGACACCCTCTCTCAGCTGTTGAATGTAGCTAATGAAAATTCAAAAAATTAATAAATACTGTTGTATAAAGAGCTCACTTGAAGAGAAAATATATATGCATAAAGGAAACTCACGCGTGCTGATCTGTGCTCCCTTTGTTTCCATATACAGTTAACCCTTGATTAACCTGCAAATTCAAATGACCGGATCACACTTGTAATAGCAAGGTTGTGAAAACAGTACACATTGTTTCATTACTTCCATGACGGATGGGTAACAAATTCAACTCAATCATGCGCACACACAAGTAAGAAGTATGTTACAAGGAGCTTCTGATTTTACGAGTGGGCACTAATTGCAAGACCAATTTAGACTTCTCAGAACATTACACATGAAC
>OVBX01002946.1:4192-18323 GCA_900406325.1 Erucastrum elatum | reverse complement strand
AATTAAACTAATATATATTCATAAATGTAATGTTTTATGATATAAATCTGTTAATATATTTGTTGAATTATTTAATATTTGATAAATATATTCATAAAAATATCAATAGTAACATGTTTCACCGTATATTAAATATTAATAGTACCGAACTATTAATATATTTTATCNATATATATATATATATATATATTTACTTATATGTTTATCTAATTTTAATACTCTAAATATAAGAATCATATTTTATACATTTAGTGAGGGTTTTGAAGAAATTATTTTTTCGCATTTTGGATTAATATATAGTTGTGTATATAAAAATTAATAGACATATATCATTAAGTACTACATTAATAACTAAAAAATAATTGATTTATTACTTAAATTTCGAATTAATATAAATTAAATTTATGAGTTTAAAAAATAATAGGTTAGTTAGTTCCTTAATTTTAGGTATGATTTATATTTAATATTAATTAAGTTAAATATAAGTAAAAATAATAAGAAAGTTAATAAATATAGAACAACCTAGACTATTTGTAAGTAGATAAAAATTGCTGCTGTTTTAATAGTATGGATATGTATATATTGTATACAGTGCCGAGCGAGTACTTTGGGATGCCTAAGGCAAAAAAAATAAAAAATTGAAAGCATTTATTCTAACACCCATAATTTTAATTCAAATAATAAATTATTTGTAAAAAAAGCTATAGAAAAAATCTTTTGCACAAATGTTTTTTTCTACACACACCAGTTTTAATAAACTTTAAAGAAAACAAAATCCTAGAAGACAATTTGTGGCAAAAAAAACAAAATTTTAAAGAAACCCTTAAAAATATATATTGCAAGTATAGGTTACAATGGGCTAATAAGT
Organism: Erucastrum elatum; assembly: GCA_900406325.1. Lineage (NCBI taxonomy): Eukaryota > Viridiplantae > Streptophyta > Magnoliopsida > Brassicales > Brassicaceae > Erucastrum > Erucastrum elatum. Next base: position 17,455 of record OVBX01002946.1, on the reverse strand, counting down.
TCTTTAACAAGATAAACCAAAACAATATAATCGTAGAAAACAAAGTGTGTCAAACGAAAATTTAATATTCTTTAAAATACATATCGGAAATCATAGGAATTTTAGGTAGCAACTATAGAAACAATGACTGAGGTTTGAACTTACTTTGACACCATCTTACAAAACTTATATGTATATTAGTTATATGAATACAGAACTTATATGTATATTACTTATATTACTTTGACACCATCTTACAAAACTTATATGAATTATTGATAGAAGGGGATCCTAAAACTTATATGTATATTACTTAGGGGCCTAAGGCAAATGTCTTTTTCATTGCACCATAAGCACGGCTCTGATTGTATATGCTTATATAATTGCGGGCTAAAGACTTTACGGAAACCAAAATCAAAAGTTCCTTAAGTATTAAGAACTATAACACAAGAACACTCCGATGTGGATGCGCTTGCATGTGCTTATGGTCCCCTCTTTCTCTATTCATGTCTTGGCAAAATATATTGCTTTTGATGTCGTCGGTCTCCGGCGAGTTACGTGTTTCTACTTACGTGTTTCTATATAAAACCTGAGAAGTTTTTGAAAATCTCGGGTTATAAGTGTAAACAAAAGTTACAGAAACACTCTTCTTCCATTGGTCTCGGCTTTCTTTGTACTAACAAAAACATTCATCAGAAGGGGTTGTCTGATGTCTAGAGATTGTCACTGATTCTTTGTACATTACATTTTGGTTGAGTCTCTCTAGGCTTTTCCGTTCTTTGTTTCTTTTCACCATTTTTTCAAACGTAAAAGTCTAATCAGCTTTTGTGGCTAATCAAATGAAACTGTCTATAGTAAACTTATAGTCTTGGAAACTTTTTTTTTTCCAAAAACGTTAGTTAGCTATGCTATTAAAAATATAAAAACATTAGAAAGACGTACAATTATATTTATTTTAGCAGGATTCATGTTTAATTGCACCATTCTGAACCGCCGTGTGAGATGTAAGTCTGATACGTATTCCACTATTCCTTATACCGTTCTAAAGATTTTTTAGTATTGATTCCATATTCTGCATAACTTATACTATTTTAGAATTTAAACTAAATAACTTGATGTACAGAATTAATAAATCAATAGCCAAACCGCAGACCTAAATGGTTTCTATTGTTTTTGAACAACTTATCACAAAGAATTTTAAAATAGTTAGGTCCACAAATACTAATATCAGGTAACAATATCCATTTATCAGGAGTAGATAGATATCTTAATAATATCAAAAAAAAAAGGAAAAAAATCAAACTGTCTCATTTGATCTTATCGGGTCACAATACTGTTTATACTAGAATTTTCAAATTTTCTTCAACTAACACATTAGTATTTGAATATTGTAAATTATATTTAAGACGTGAAATATCATAAAATTATGTATAATATTCTATTTACGTGGAATTATAATAACATAAATAAACTTTATTTTTTAGATGATTTGATTTTTAATTATTAGAAAAAGAAAGTAGACCCACTCTTGTCTGAAAATTTTATAGGTGAAGAAATTGAATTGTAATAATGAATGGCTAATTGGGAAACACATGACTCTACAAACTTTACGTCCTTTTTGCTATATTTATACACTCTCTACCATGTCCCCGACCCCCACACTCCGATCTACATCCTAACGTGGTCCATGTTATTTTGTTTTAATCGAAACTAATAAGAATTAGGTACAAATTTCACGTTAACAACGAGATTCCCATTCATGATTTAGCTAAATTTAAATGTATATGACAATAATCTTAGTCTTGGCAACTGAATTCAAATCCTGTAAAACTGATCTTACCAAACGTTATGAACTTCCAAAATCAATTGATAAAGACTAAAAATGGTTTACAGTTTTAGGCTTTTGTAAGACATGCTAGATCATTTACACTACTATCTCTCTTCTTTAACGCTCGACTGCGCATAACATGAATGAAAAAAAATAAGAAAAATGATAGCTAGCTACACCAAGTATCTACCATCACATGACTAATCATGCCAACTATAGAAATGCATATTTAACTACACCAACTATATGTTATGCATGACCACATCTCTCAAGTTTATGATATTATGTAACCAACATCATTAACCAAATAAGAGTATCTTAGATCCGACTCAGATCCGTTCTGGGGTGCCCGCATCCGGATTAGGATAGTAAATGTCGGATTCGTAGAATCCGGATCCGGATATCTAGATTTTTAGGTTTGGATATCCAGATCCGATTCTTTTAAATATATTAACTTTAAAATTTTATTCACAATTATAGTTGATTTATTAATTTTTATACATAAACTTAGTCATATAATATTATATTTTAATTTTAATAATATTATATAAATAAATAAATTCATAAAAAAATTTAACAATATTTAATTATATAATTTGTAATTATTTTTACGGACTCGTATTCAGATCCAGATACTTCCAAGTATCAAAATATCTAGACGGATATCCGAAATCCAAAAATAAATTATCTTAATCTTTTTTTATTTATTATAATTTTGAGCAGACAAAATAAAAATAAATAAAAATATTTTGGCCCTACTTATTTTAATTAAGCAACTGTTATGCTTCATTGTTTTTTGGTTGATCATGTTTTCTGTTAGAGTAACATGTCTATTTTTTTCTTTTCGATGTTTTTAACATCATTTTCGGGTCTCTCAGGTTATTTTGGATCTTTTTGCTTATTTTAGATTTTTTTAATTAAAATAAGCAGGCCCAAATTATTTTTTATTTTATTTTTATTTTGTCTGCCCAATATTATAATTATTAAAAAAAGATTAATATAATTTATTTTTGGATTTCAGATATCCGTCTAGATATTTTGATACCTGCGAGTATCTGGATTCAGATACAGGTCCGTAAATATAATTGCAAAAATATTTTTTTTTAAATAAAAGAGATCTAAAAAAATTACATAAATTAAATATTGTTAAAAGTTTTATGAATTTATTTATTCATATAATATTGTTAAATTAAAATATAATATTATATGACTAAGTTTATGTATAAAAATTAATAAATCAACTATAATTATGAATAAAATTTTAAAGTTAATATATTTAAAAGAATCGGATCCGGATATCCAATACTAAAAATCTAGATATCCAAATCCAGATTCTACGAATCCGACATTTACTATCATGATCCCGATGCGGGCACCCCAGAAAGGATCTGAGTCGGATCTAGGATACTCTTATTTGACTAATGATGTTGGTTACATAACATCATAAACTTGGGAGATGTGGTCATGCATAACATATAGTTGGTGTAGTTAAACATACATTTCTATAGTTGGCATAGTTAGTCATGTGATGGTGGATACTTGGTGTAGCTATCTATCATTTTTCCAAAAAAATATTAATTGGATTTGGTCAAATATTAATAGGATGTAAAGTTGTAAACTATAGGTTATCATTATATGCATAGACTTTCATATAAATCATTTGTTTCCGATGTTCTGATAGATCGTATTCCTCTAAAGGACCACAATTTCAATATCTCCATATGATCAAAGGACCACTCGATCTCGAATTTTATCTTACAAGCACAATGAATTTATTGCACTTAACTGGTATAGGTATAATTGAAAAAATGTTAGTCAAAGAATGGTTTGCACAATGGTTTGGCATATATACCGACCTATATATCTGATTCCAGACAATGTGCAAACCAGCTTTATGGCTAAACTAGACTGAAGTAAATGTGTTTTGGTTTTAACGCGTCTCCACACTAATACATAAGCAGATTATTTGTTTCATTTTCGGCTGCAAACAAGAAAAAAAAAACTAATTTTGTGGGGGTAGATTTATGTTAATGTTGGAAGACATAGAAATGTTGATGTCAAATCCTTCGACCCATATGTCCCAATAACTTCCAAAACGTATTCAATTCTGATATTCAATTGGGACCCTAAGCTCACCATAGAATCATTCATCTCCTATATAAACACAAAAACGTTCCATTAAAAAGATAAAGAGATACATCCAAAGAAAAACAAAAGAGAGTCTCTTCCAAAAATGGCAATTAGGGTTTCCCACAAGTCTCTCCTCCTGGCACTTCTTCTCATCTTCTTCATCTCTTCTGCTGCTCAAGGTAAATTTACAGCTGATACACACACATATGCAATACGTGACTTTGTAGTTGTACTTGTATATATTAAGTAGCCATCATGATGGATATATATTAAAATAAACGACAAAAAAAAAGAGTTTCTGATGATAGTTTGTTTGGTTTTTAAGCACGAAGCATTCGTGGAATCGTGAGGAAGAGAATACTACTGGTTGTGGAGAAGGATCAAGAGGGTCAGAACTCATGGCAACACGGAGGAGGAAGTGATGGTGATGGGTTGGTTGATATGGACTATAATAGTGCGAACAAGAAAAGACCGATACACAATCGCTAAGAAGCACATATACGATGACGTGCTTATCAATATCTTGTGAGATATCCAGAGGTTCTAAGATATCCCGAGATTTATGTGATAAAACTACTTTGAAGTATTGAGAATGTAAACTATGTTACATATAAACATATAAATATAATCGAGTTTGTATGCATATATGTGTACAGCCTACCTCCATAAAAAAATGGTTAATGTAATATATACTCATAGTCTGTGTGTAGATTATGTATGGATTGCATCGTGAGTTTATGTTTGCGAATAAATGTCAATGGATATATGTATTTTATGTGTATAAACAGAGGCCCTAACATCTTTTAAGTTTATTGTTAGAATTATTCATTATGACTGCATGTGTTTTTTTTTTTTTTTTTGCTAAACAATGACTGCATGTGTTACAAACTCTTTCTAAAAGGATGATTGTATCCTACTTGAACTCTTCCATAATATTGGTAGTTCTAAATCATTTGTTGACAGACCAATAACCATGGAAAATTTCTACCAAGATAATAAATAGTTTAAAATATCATATTTTCTTAATAAAATGGTTTTGCGGCAATTTTTTTTCATACTGGGTCTATCTAGTGCTCAAGCATTAACAATTTTTGAGGAAAATTATTGAAACTTTTGAATGTCTCGTATTCATGGAATCTTGCTAGATATATGCTGTATATGCTGCTGTTGGGGTTGTTGAGACCAAAATAATCATGGGCCTTTTCTTATGCTTCCTAGTTATTATCGTCACAAGTCTTACAAATGTTACGGCCCATTAAATAAAACGTATCATCGGCCCAAGATTGAGTTTAATTCTCGAATTTCTTCACCGGAACTTTGACTTACTCCCCCGGAGTATTGTTCCCCGGCACTACGCGATGGCAAAGTCTCCGATATCTCAGATCATATTTTCAACTTTTCTTTCTTTTCGAATCTGGGTGTTAATTTCGGTTGTCGTGTTGATTGCACAGGAAGAAAGAGAGCACCTCGAAATTCTCAACTCATGGGCAACGAACTTGGAGAAGCTTTTAGATCTTGTTGAGAAGAGTTGCCACAAAATCCACAAAGAGACTATGGTTTATAAACCTGCACTGAGAGCTTTGTCCACAAGCACTACAGTGGAAAGAATCTTTCAGTTGTTTCACTGTCCTAAAATTCTTCATTTGAGTTACTTTGTCCTTATTTTGGTTCACGTGTATTAGTATATCCAGGGGCGGACGCAAGACTACTTTTGGTATGTGGCACATAACAAGTTTTATGAGTAATGTTTAGTATAAGTGAATGTTTGATAAATTTAGCACTAATTATTATAGGGGAAAGATAATTTAGGGTGAGATACATGCCACACCTTCTATAGCTTTAGGACCGCCCCTGAGTATATCCAGAGGCGGATNCTTTTGGTATGTGGCACATAACAAGTTTTATGAGTAATGTTTAGTATAAGTGAATGTTTGATAAATTTAGCACTAATTATTACGGAGGAAAGATAATTTAGGGTGGAGCACATGCCACACCTTCTATAGCTTTAGGACCGCCCCTGAATATATCCATGTCTGTAGGAAACCTTTAAAGAGTAAACAAATTCTCCCTATTCTTTTGTTCATGTTTTACAAGTTAATATTACGCAAAATATGATAAATACTGAAAAACAGAACATGCATGGAAAAAAGCAATACAAACCTAAACCCTATAACAAGTAATCATTTTTTTCTCTTTTCTATAACTATATAGTAAAAGAAAATAAGAAATGAAGCAACTTCATCAAGAGGATGGGCTATTATTATAGTTGTTATTATTGCTTGTTTTGTCTGGTGACCATTTTATGTCCTGGAGGTAACCGGTTTCGCTAACCGATTCCGACGTTGATTGAACCGCTGCTGGAGAAAACAGAGGACGAGAATGAGATGACGACGGTGACGTTGATAGCATCGTTGAGCCTACTGTCTGACCAAAACGCAACGGAAACGATATCTGATCATATGAATCCGTAGATTGTTGATGATGAGGATGATACTGAAACCGTTGTTGTTGACGAGCCATCTCTGAGTAATTCAAGTTGTATGATTGCATCAACGGCTGAGAATGAACGATTTGGTCCGAAGCAGGTCTTATGGGCAAAAGGGTACCTGTAGAACCCGAGTTCCTTAACTGAGTTGGTCTCTGAACAGCGGTTTGTGGAACAGATTGTGCTGCAGCGGGTCTAACGAGTTTTACGTTTTCAGGGAAGTTGAGTTTGGCTTTGTTGCCTCTAAAACGAAGAGCAGCTTCGTCGTAAGCTCTTGCTGCTGACTCAGCATTGTCGAACGTACCGAGCCAAACTCTAGCCGCTTTAAACGGATCTCGAATCTCAGCCGCCCATTTTCCCCATGGTCTCTGTCTCACTCCTCTATATCTTCTTCGAGGTTGGTCCCCACTAGACGACGACGTTTCGGTGTTACCATTTGTTGTGGTATATTCATATGTTGGACCTGAACCAACTGACATGTTGCTCGAAGCTTCTCCCGCTGCAAACAAACAAAAAATAAAACATATTAAAAGTTTACTCTTTTGTTTTTGACTCGTTAGTTAACTCTATTTAAAAAGGACTAAAAAGAGAGAGCCCTTAAAAAAGTGTTGGTGATTATGAGAAAGCAGTGAACAAGTAGTAGAAAGAAGCAAGTGGAAAACGACTCTTGAGGCAAATGGAAGGATATGGATTCTTTTGGCATATCATCATCATTCTTTTTTGTTAATTAATATCATGACATTTTTTCAACTTATTTTTAAATATGTGTCCGGATAATCAAGTACACTTTTAATATTTTCAATTCTAACAGTTTTAATCACCAGTTTTTTTCTCTTTTTTTTTGTTATATTATATTCTTGTAATAGAACACCTTAACATTCGGGAGAAAAAAATATACATTCGTTCGTTTTTCAATACAAGAAATTTCAAATTGAATTTTTCTACTCGATATTGTGAAAAACAATTCATTACTTATAAGGATCACACTTGACATATATATGGAAAAAACATACTCCATCTGTTTTATTATATGTGTCACTCTAAAGTCTAAACTCATACACACAGATTAAAAAATCATTTAATTTTGCATATTTCCTATATAAAAACATCATTACCCATATATCTTAACCAATAGAAAAATAAAATAGAGAATAAAGTTAATAAATTTTACATTGAAATGTAAAAAAACACTTATTTTGCAACAGAAAAATTTATCTACAACGACACTTAATAAAACGGATGAGTATTTAACTATTGTTGATGTTAGTATATTTTTTGTTTTGAGAAAGTACTACTTATTTTTCTAATTTAGAAAAATGTGATGTTACCATACACTTGATGTATATAATTTTAAACTACATCACATATCTATGTGAAATACTTATCATAGATGACCTTTCTTCTTTTTTCTAAGAAATTTAATTTGAAAATTTTAAAATTCACAGATGACCTTTCATATTCAAAATCAAAACTCTCACGATTAATTTGAAATTTAACAAAAGTAAGGAAAACGTTAGTTTCAGATATCCTATGTTTTTAGTCGACCGTTTTTTTTAATATGTATTTACACAATAGAAAGATTTATAAGCACAAAAATCTACTACCAGTCTACCACATTTTTAGCATAGTAGTTTGTATTCTTTATTTTTTTTTGGTAAAAGGAGTAGTTTGTATTCATGTCGAGTATAATTCAGTCCTAAATCATATAGTGCCATGAATTACCTTTAGAAGCAGAACTGCCGCTAGAGAAATATTGATCAACCGTCAAAGCATTAGGTGCCTTGACCGCTTTGCCGCTACCGCCATCTTCATCCACCTCTCTCCTCCTTTTATGCCCGGAGGAGGATGAGGAATTCGAAGTCCTTTCTCCACCGCCTTCGTCATGATGAGTAGGAACATTTCCAGCGACTACATGTGTCAAAGCAGAGACGATTGCAGACATCTCCATCTCTCTGCTATAACCTGACATAAGGGAAGAAGACGGCGAAGGAGGCATTAAAGCGTTACCACGGTGGAGGTGGTGGTCATCTTCGGCCGCGAATAAGTAAAGCCATTGATCGATGTCCGATAGCGTCCCATGATCATCTTCTCGAGTGGCTTTTTTACCAACGTTTCCTTCTTGATTTGCCACTTTTATGGTATACATAAAAACCCTCTGATTCTAACCCTCCCCTGAAACTACTTAAAGCTTATAAACCTATAAATTTTAAAAATGTATTGTTTTCTTTTCTTCGAAGGAAAGAAAACTCTGTAGAGAGAGAGAAAAAAAAACAGAGAGATAAGAGAAGCAGAGAGAAAGAAAGACAGAGATTTTACGAGATGTTTCTTTTTAAGACAGAAAACGAGGTTTAAGCTTTGATAAATATACAAATATTTTTGTCTGTGTAAAACTTTTCTTCTTTATTCCGCGCCGCCAAATAAACAAAAGAGAGTTCCCTCTCTGTTTCAGCCGTGTGAATTGAAAACACGCACTTTTATTTAAAACATTAAAATATAGAGTAAATAACTCATAGATTATAGATTATAAAGGGTTTTTTAAATATGTAGTAGTATTATAAAGTGTTCTTTATAATAGTACAGAAGAAAAAATGGTTTTGAAGATTGAGGCCGATATGAACAGATTGTATAAATTGGTAGTAGTTGATAATGATACTGTATAGTAGTGGATGAAACCTTTGCAACTTGTTGGTGATATCTAGTCTCATCGACATGCAAGTGAACTATTTAACACTATCATATCAAAACTTAAAACGAGCCTATTAAACTAAAGGAATTAAAGGAATTAAGAAAAAAAAGGTCATTAATTAGACAAGTTGCCAAGTAAAAAAAGCTATAAACACTGTTAGATAATATGGACATTCAGACACCATTATTAATTACTATCTTGATGGTTCGGTGATTTTATATGATTACCATGGTAATGAATTGCTGAAAAATAGGCAAGCCATTAAATGAAATATTATTATTAAAATAAGATATTTGCCTGAACGGTGAGCTTGAAGGTCAAGTTGAGATAGGAGCCGTGCCGTACAAAAAGCGCCTGTCTCGCACGAGTCCGATGTTGGTTATTGCCGACGTCAAAGGTTTCGTTAGGACGGTGTCGGTGATGGAAGGCCAGCGCACGTGACTTTTATGGGCCTTGCCTACGGCCCATCTATTCCAAAGTTCGTGTTCCTTCTTGCCCCGAAACATTCAACGTCATCAATGATCAAAGTAATAATTTGTTATGGCATTTAGTATTACATTAGAGAAAAAACCATGAAAGATAAAGGATGTTTGTTCTTGGATAGCTTGTTTGGCAAGTAAGTCTGCACATGCATTGGATCCTCTGTTTATCCAGATGTCTTAAAATTAGATTTACCATCTTCTTGTTTAATTTATTTTTGACAGTTTTGACCCGGGAAATATTCTTCGTTTTCGATTTTTCTTGCTCCAGTCCATGTTTTTTAAATATTTTCCAACCTCGATAAATGATAGTTTTCATAAAAATAGGAAATTGGATATTTCATTTGTTGTCAGCTTGTAAGGATATCTAAGAGGGGACTTTTTTTTAAAAAAAAATTGTTAAATAATAGTGACAAGTAAAACTAAATGTCTATGTACAAGATTAATAACTTTGTTTTCTTATTTCTAGGTCCGAAATAAAGCATGCAACAAAAGCAAAGTTTAAAATAGATAAAGCTGGAATGACATTTGAAAGGGAACTATATAAATTACACCCCAAAAAATGGAAGTAATATATAGCATATTATTGTCTCCATACAGACATATTGACCTAGAATGGTTCAGCGATTACTCGTAGGTTCAAATTTCTAGTCTGAAGTCTGAACACGTGGTTAACTATTGATATTATACTAACCTGAGTTTTATTTTATAGTGGGAGTAACTTGAGGACCATCTCGGATTTGTTTTTAAAAAAAAAAAAAAATCTGAGCAACTGTGCTCACAAGTTGACCTGGTTGGTATTTCTTACATTTTTATACGTACGTGAGCACTTGGTTAATTTCGTACTTAGTTTCTACTTGGTTAATCAGTGCCGTCCCAAAGTATATGGTGGCCTAAAGCAATCTAAAAACTGTGGCTTTAATCATTTTCTATAAAAATATTTAGCGAATTTGATATAATTTATTATGTATTCTTATACCTAATCAAAATTATATGGTTTTTATAAGTTCTAAATTTCATAAAAATGATAAAAAATCAAATAAACCAGATAAACATTTATATTAAACTTTTATAAAAAAACATTTATATTAAACTGAACTTTATATTTTAAAGATATAGTAACCATAGTTAAATCAAATGAAAATATTCTATAACGAAGAAATCAGAGAGAATATATCATGGGAATATTATACAAGAATGTGAACAAAATTAGACTTAAAAAATTATATTAAACAATATGCACCAAGAATCTCAAAAAAAATGTGCTAAAACGAAAAGAAAAACAAAAACAAAAGAAAATTGTAATTAAGTAAAGTATAAAGAAAGTTGTAAGTAAGTAAAGTAAATTTATTACACACTGAACCATCTTACCAAGTACATTGATTTAAAGATTAATAGTCTAATATGAAAATTATAATGTGGCCCCTGAAACAAATTTTTTAAATGTGGCCTGAAGCTTATGCTTCACTTGCCTTATGGCAGGAACGGGTATGTGGTTAATTAAGCAGCGCATATATTTCTTTAACTGGTTGATAAAAACTAGAGTAAAATTTATAATACAAACGAAATTGTTAAAACTCGATGGTCATGATGTGACATTTGTTATAAGCCTGATGTTTATGTCCCTTTTTAACTGATTATTCAATACGGCAATTTAGTTGCTTCTGATTTTAAAAAAAAATAAAGCTTTTTCACCTGTTGATACTGATTGCATTACAATACTAGTTCGAATACAGAATTATTAAAATAAAATAAATTTAGATGAGACCGATCCAAATATGGAAATCGATTATTATTTAAGCATTTCCGCATGTGTATGTGCCTAAGCGCGCCTAATCTAATCCCTAGTTAAATTCGCACTAACAAAGCGATTAGACATAAGGATTATTATAAGAATATCCCTTCAACTTGCAATTTTAAAACAGTTTTAACGTTGCCAGGTCGGAGATCAACACATGATCAGCTGAATTAAGTTCAGGCGTGTACGATAACGCCTTTTTTTTAAACGATAATCAACTTGTCTCTTTCTATTAAATAAACAAGTAGAATATATCAAACTAGGCGCAGCTAAAACCTAAAACTGATATTACAAATGCGCACTTAAATTGACTACTCATTTAAAATAAAAACTAATATCATTTTTGGTCTAAATGTTAGTATTATACTCATACATTTTATGCACAAAAAACATTAGAGTCGTGTTTTATTTGATTACCTGTGGACGTTTAATGTACCTTCACTTATATAGGAGACAAAAGAAAAATATTCGTATGAAAAAGGGTAATAGTTATTCTTCACCCATTCTTTTTTTTTTTGAACAAAAGAAAAAAATTTTTTTTTTTTTGAAAAAAGGCTTTCATTAACTACTAAAAAGTAAAAATGGGTCAGGCTAATAGCCAAGGTTTTGCGGGCCTAGCCCAATATTAGCAACATATATGAAACAAAGTTGAAGCCCATGTAAGTTTAGAAAGAGCCCATTCCCGAAGCCCATGCCCGGAGCCCAGTGTGGTCAGAATAGTCGGAGGAGGAGGAGATGAAACGAATCAGTCAGGTGGAGAACCAGAGTTGTAGCATCTTAGAGGAGAGCGTTAGATTCGTTTCTCTGAAACTTTGAATTCTGTTTCTGATTTGTAGATCGATGGTCTTGAAAAGAGACTGTGGAGAATTGAAGATGTTTGAATGGAGTCTCTGATTCCTCTCCCTCCATACCCAATACAGAACCGCCTTCCATGCTAGAAGCGAGAGAAGCTTGGAGGATTTCGGCGGAGGTAGATTGATCATCTGGTGCAGTAGATCTTGCCACATAGTTAACGGTTGCAATCGACACCTAGCTGCCACCAATCGACACCTAGCTGCCACCAACAAAAGAAAAAAATTCAAAAACAACTTTGATAGTTGTTGCCACTTGTATATAAATAGCCACAGCAATTGACAATTTGGCATCTCAACAACTTGATAGTTGTACTGTATACCAAAAGGATGTGCGACGAACATGGGAAACAGTGCTATAAAACTATGTACTTACTATATTAATTTCTACTAGCTTTTAGTAAAAAGATAAAACTAATCGGAGTTTATTTGTACGGATAGAGTTTTAATCTTCGATTAGCTGCAGCACGATACGACACAATGATATGTAATGGGAAACAGCATGTAACACCTTTACTTTCAATGTATCTAAACTATTAAAGCAGAAATACAAATAGAAAATAACCCTGAGTTTTTCTAAATAATTACACACTTATACCACTGTATTATAAACTGTCGTTTCATTTAATTTTTAAACCAGCTCAATACATTGACATCACAATAGTGTCGCAATACAAATTGTACCTAAACCAACTGAACCAAATTAATTTAATTCTCTTCAGCGTGTGTCCTTCTACCTTACTGTGTAAACTAAAAACCAAATATATAAATACCTAAATACTTATGGTTTAAATACTTAACTACGTAAATCAATAAACTATACAATGATGTAGACACTGATGTGCTATCATCTAACTTTTTTTTCATCTAAACCATTAAGTTCGTGTATGTCTAATAATGTTTACTCTGATATATTTATAATCAATTGTATGGTTTCTAACATGGTGTATTTTAACAATTCTCTTATATGGATAAAATCTTATTATATTTTAAAAACGAATTTAGGTTAAAGAATAACAAAAGATAT
>OVBX01002945.1:0-18324 GCA_900406325.1 Erucastrum elatum | reverse complement strand
GTGGGATGCACACCTTCTCATCCTTCGCCATAACAATACCCGCAATCACACACAAGTACGCAATCCTCAGCCTATCAACATGAGTTCAAGTATTACAAGATTTGAGATGCACCTTCCTGATCTGCTGTAGGCTAACTTTTCCTCCCCTCCTCAGCAGCTTACTCCAAAACCCTTTATCATACTTCCAATTATCAATATCCAAGTCAGGCTCGTCGTCTATATATTTCAGACCAGTGATCGCATGGAATTCTTGCATTGAAAATCTGAGAGGCCTCCTAGCAAAATGGAACCACAACTCATGGCGCTTTGAGTTCAGAAGCTGCTTACAAACGAAGCTGTGCATCACTCTCCCCGGAAACTTAAGCTTGTGGTCATAAATGGCTACAACCTGAGCAAATAGCGGATCAGCCAACACTTCCTTGTACTCATCTTCAATGTACTTCTCCACCTTCTTAAGTATGGAAGTTCGACAATTGTTGTTGACCTTCTCAACTTGTGTTTCAGTTCCCTCTCTGAATAGGCATTTAGGCAACTGATTCATCGTCATACCTGTGAACAATTAAACAATTACAATCACCAGAATCAGTAATAGTTAAACAAAGTCATGAAAATACAAGTTCGATACAATACTGACTATGTTAAAGAACGACTGAAATTTTAAAATGAAAGACAAGATAAACAAGTCACAAGTTCTTATAGAAACCTGAAAAGCTCAAGCTGTCTGAAAACAATGCAGAAAGAAACAAATAAAATCAGAAGTCATATTTATGCTACTTTTATTCATCACACAATCATCCAAATACATACATTATAGTGAAAAAAATTAAAACAAAATCACTTAAGACACACATTAGTTAAACCATATACTTTATAAACTTTATAGATGTCAAAATCCTTTGAAATATCAATACATTTTCATGCTACTTGATAACAATGCACAAAAAACAAATTCAATCACAACACTCAATATTCATGCTACTCTATTCATCAAACAGTCGCCAAATACAGAAATTATAGTGAAAAATATTCAAAACAAAATCACCTAAGAACCACACATCAGTGAAACAACATACTTTTCAAGTTTGTAGATGACAAAACACAACCAATTACCAATCCATTCTACCTCAATGTCACGAGAGAAACAAACAGTTAACAGGGATCTGTTGGCACAAACCAAAATTAATTAACAGAAACTATAATCAAAACTTATCACAGTCATCGGCTCTAAGTGTTTGCCTCTAAGACACGAGATAACTCAATATTTACAAGACATCAGATGCTAAAGACTAAAAATCAAAAAAGTATGAAACTATGATAAGATTGAGACTAAAATCATTCACATAAACTAAAATCGAAACCAAACAAAGTCAAACTGTTAATTAAAACTGACTTAAGAAAATGAGGACTTGAACATGTAAAACAAAATCACACAATCAAACCTCAAAGTCTCGCTTGGTTTGCTTGAAACTCGAGCTGAGAGGGTATAATCCAGAGCGGCGAGGCACATGCTTCTTCTCCGGCAAAAGGAAGAAGAATCAGAGCTGAGAGGGTATAATCAAACCCGTTCACTGACACTGCGATTAAGAAGAAGAAGAGCACCGGCGGGGTCTTCTCGGGCAGGAACAACAGCGACCTAGGAACACCGACGACGGGAGAGCTCTGCAAATCGTCCTCCTCTTTATCGCCTAAGGAGAAGTGAGAGACGACATAAGCTTTTTCAATTAGGGTTATTGATTTCCCCTTTTACTATTTACTAGAATATCATTTTTTTTTCTTTTTTTTAACTAAAATATCTTTTTTTACCTTTTTATTTTTTTACTAATAAATTTTACAAAAATCGTTATTAATATAGATTAGGGGCTTAATTGGGTTTTAGAAAATATTTATGTTAAATGGACAACTTCTTGTTCATAATATGGTATAAGGACAAACTACTAATTATTTCAATGTATTTTCCCATATTTCCCTTTTTTTTCGTTTACTCCAAATATATTTAAATATTTTTTGACTTAAATCGTTAACTATAGCTAGTAAAGTTCTTCATTTTATTTTAGACTGTGTTCTTTCTTTATTTAGACTATTCATTTTACTTTTAATGAATATTGGGATTGATATGCCAACACTATACTTATCCTTTTTGTTTATTAATATAGATCATATGTATGTGAAATAAAATCACTTAAACTTATCAAACAATTTATTTAATTTTATAATCTAATAAACACAGACAAATATCTTTTGTACCATTATGTCGCCACTACAAATAATATTCCGGTGAAGGCAAAAATGAATTTTATTGCCTACTTTGAAAAGAAAAAGGAAATGCAAACCAATGTGTCGCAGACGTGTCACTATAAATTCCCAAGTGTCAAAAACTTAACAGCGATTCGTAATCTGTATTGTGCGATTCCACGTTTCTTACAAACATGTCACACGGCTTAGCGAGTTCAGTAGAAGACTGAAACGAATCCAAAATCTCATCAATTTTGTTCCCGCACCTATAAAAAACCAACGATCGCTCGTTCCTTAACAAACTCAAATCAATCTTCTGTGTTTTGCATTTGTTCTTCTACGCTTGATTGATCGGTTTCATTAAGAAAGTTGTTAATGTCTGCGATTTTTTTCTCAACAATAATAATTTTGAAACGTGCATTATTGGAGGCGTCATGGCTAGTAACGATCAAGCATTTGAGTATGCTCAAGTTCAATCTGCCTATGTCAAAAATGGTGACAACGATGATGAATTATATATATATGATTATGCTCTAGCAGCCTGAATGGTTACATTATGAACAATATGATTATGCATTTTTTATATTAAATGATTTGATGCCCTAGGGTTTGTTTTAAGTTTCTCGACTTAATACTTTCACTATACAGTAAAACCTATATAAATTAATAATATTGAAACTTTGAAATTTTATTAATTTACAGAGATATTAATTTACAAAAGTTTTCTTATTTGATTCTTTTTTTCTTAGTTTTTCTATTTTTTTTAGAAAAAAAAAAATTATTTTACCGTATGTGCATTATTTATATTTTAGAAATTTGATTTTCATATTTTTTATTATCTGATTTTGTGTATATTTTTATGTTTTTTATAGAATTGTTAAGTGATTTTCGTATAATTTTACTAAATATTATCAAAATATATTAAAATGTTAAGAAAAATAAAAGATTTTTCACTGTGAATATAAAACCAACAATATAATATTTAACTTGTACTTATATAAAAATTGTATATAGATAGATTATTAATTTATGATTTTAAGGGAAATATATATTTACATAGAAGTTTTAAAAATATTATTATGTTATTATTTTATCGATTTGTGTTATATTTAACACTAGTTTAACTTTGGACTGAAAAATTTATTAATTTATAGAAATTATTAATTTACCGAGTATTAATTTATAGAGGTTCTATTGTATATAGTCTCGAATAATTGGGGTGTTTTTCAACCTCACTTTTCTCCCATTTTATTTTTAAATAAAATAGATAAACCAGATAATGAACTGTTACAAATAAGACCGTTTATGATTTTCGAAATATTACTGTAATGGTCAAATCCTCGTTAGTTGGGTATTCAAAAAATTCCCGATCAATTCTAAGGATTGTCAGACACACCGAACATCTTCTGCTTCCTAATTAATATACTAACAATATATGAACTTCTAACAAGTCTATCACGGAGTGGTGTGGTAGGGCAGGAAGAAAGGAATAGACCAGCCTCCTCCGTTCATCCTTGCGATCTCCACCGGCCGGCACGTGGTGTCTCCGTTAGCGCCACCACCGGTCCGATTTATTTCTTTTGCTTAGTATTTTGTAGATCCGGTGTCTTTTTCGTCTTGACTGCGTTCTTTTGGTTAGGGTTATGCTCTGTTAGTTCTTGTGTGGTTTGGGATGTCGCTTGTCTTCCTTTGAAGGTTAGTGGTGGGTGAAGTACTTTCGTACTTTCTCAACGGGTTAGGATATGGGGAGGCTATATGTTCCGGATTTGGTATCTTTATCCTATTCCTCCTTCTTGGTCGTAGAGTTTGGATAAAGGTGTGCTCCTGCTTCTCCTCCTTCAAGTGAGCCGTTGGTAATTTTTGTTTGTCAAGGTCTTTTTTGTTGGGTTTGTCTCTTGGATGGTAAACTGTTTTGTAGGCACCTCATTGCTTCTTCTCTATGGTGTGAGGTATCAAGACAAAGCAATGAGTTCGATCTTCGGTACACGAGGATCCGCGTGCAAGAGCTGCTGATCCTTTTAGACGTTTTCCCCGCTTGGAGTTTCAAGTTTCGACTTTGTGCCTTTCCTTTCTTGGGTTGTATGTGGTCTTAATGCAGACACGGTAGTGGTTGTTATTGGCTCCGTTTGCGCCTCAGTTACGGATTGTTCCCGCCGATTTGTTTCTTGTGAAGTTGTTGTTTTACCTTGAAGGATTGTGGTCTTCTCAAGTCTCTGTCTCTAAGTTCAATTCGTGCGTCTTCAGGTTTTTGGTTATGATTGGCGATCTGGCACTGTTATGGAGTTTGGTTTGAGTTCATTCGAACTAATAAGTATTTTAAGTCATTTTCCCTTTCAGTTAGTCTCTAGAGTAAGGTTTCTTTTATGTTTTTAATGTGGGTCTCTGGGATGTTCGATATGTGAAATTGCCTGCTATGGTCTTCGGAAGAGTTGCGACTCTTGCCGACTTTTGTCTTCTAACAATGGTACTACCGTTTAAGTTGAATAATAATTCATAGATGAAAAAAAAACAAGTATATCACTAAATGTACAGTTACCAATATATGTACCCGAAATGACTCTGGAATTCTAAACAGATTTGTGCCCGAAAAAATAAACGCACGATACTGCAATTTTTATCTCTGAAATTCTTGTTTACTGATCCTGCAATCATGACATGATTTTTCTCGTTCTTTGATCTCACTCGCATGTTACCGAATTTTTTTACTGATATGTAATCCACCATTCTACTACTCCAACTCAAGCACATAACTCTGAAGTTTTAAACAGATGTGTGCACGAAAGGGTAAGCACATGTTGGTGATATAAATAGTCAAATCATTTTTTTAAAGCATTTCCATATACCACAAACCATATATTACAGTAAAGTAGAAGCGTACAGTAAAATCTCTATAAATTAATGATGTTAGGACTTTAAAATTTTATTAATTTATAAAGATATTAATTTTCAAAGGTTTTTCTATTTAGTTTTTTTTTTCTTTCTAGTTTTAAATATTTTTATTTATAACATAAGAAAATATTTGATTTACCGTACATAAATTATTTCAATTTTTATCGAAGGTCTGTTAATCCGGTGTCCTCTGCCGAGAACTTTTGTAGTCAGTTTTGTTACATTATTTTTGTCTCCAAGTAATTCTGTGTCGAGCATCGGAGGTTCTAATAAAATCGTAAAGGGTTGTAAATATATTAGCAGTGAATATGATAGAAAAGTATGAAAAATAATTGAAACATACAACATACATATGATCTATAAAAAATATATACATATAATATAGTAATATTCATAATCAACCATACATAAATTGTATATATATATAATACATATATTTGATGGAGACGAGTTTTTCAGAATACACTTTTCATATTTCTCTGATTTGGGCTTCTGTATCGATCAACGTGTCCATCGATTGATACGCTCGCTTTGTATCAAAGATCGCCTGATCCATGACACCTGATCGCCCGATCTATGCTAACTCGTAGATTCAAGGCACTATTTCAACAAATTTTCACCTTGATTTGAATCCTCCATAATAAGATGTACCATAATGTACTTTTTTTGTCTCAGAAAACATATGTACCAGACTCTCTCTTTGCTTCAGATGTTCCGTCGAACTTAGATGTCAGATGTCTTGTCGGACTCAGATGCTCCTCAGAGCCAGATGCCCCTCAGAACTAGATTTAGCAGCTTGAAATATTCAGTAAGTTAAGGCAGTGCTTGAACTTGCTGTGAAGAACCATCTTAGTGAACATATCTGCAGAATTATCAGTTGTTCCTACCTTTTTCACTTCAATCCTCTTCTCATCTCTCAGATAATGATATCTTACATCAATATGTTTGATTTTCTCTTGATGAACCTAATCCTTGGCTAAACATATATCACTCAAGCTATCACAGAACACAAGTAGTATGATCATGATGAAGACCAAGATCACTGACCAATCCTCTCAATCATATTGCCTCCTTAGCAGCTTCTGTCAATGCCATATAATCTGCCTCAGTTGTAGACAAAGTTATTGTCAACTGCAACGTCGCCTTCCAGCTCACAATAGAACGACCAAAAATAAATACATAACCAGTCATAGCTCTTCTGCTGTCCACATCTCCTGCATAATCTGAATCAGAATATCTAGTAGCCAGTCTTGGATCCTTGTCTCCATAAACAAGACCAACATCAGATGTACTCTTAAGATACCGGAAAATCTTCTTCACAGCCATCCAGTGCTCATTCCGTGGCTGAACCATGAACCCACTCACAACATTAACTGCATGTGCAAGATCTGATCTTGTACAGACCACAACATACACCAGACTACCTACAGCGCTAGCATATAGAACTCATGACATATAATTGATTTCCCTTTCAGACATCTCATCACTCATGGTAGGATAAAAATTTGCAGCACATGGAGTATCAATAGGCTTAGCATTAATCATGTCAAATCTCGTCAATACCTTCTCAATGTAGAATTTTTGTGACAAGAACAACTTCTTCGTGTCCTATCTCTGAAGATCTCCATTCTTAAAATCTTCCTTGCAGCACCCAAATTCTCCATCTCAAACTCAGAACTCACTAGCTCTTTCAGCTTCTTAATATCATCACATTTTTCTTGGCAGCCATCAGCATGTCGTGTACATACAACACCAAGTTGATATACGATCCATCCTCCAACTTATTCATGTAGACACAACAGTCATAAGGACTCATGTCATAGCCCATCTTGATCATATAGCTGTCAAACCTATTGTACCAATGCCTAGGAGATTGCTTAAGTCCATACAACGACTTCCTCAACTTGCACACATGATCTTCCTTTCCAAGAACCAGAAAACTCTCAGGCTGAGTCATATATATCTTCTCCTCAAGTTCTCCATGAAGAAAACAGTCTTCATATCAAGTTGCTCCAACTCCAGATCCTGACGTGCTATTATCGCCAATAGAACTCTGATAGAAGTGTGTCTGATCACAGGTGAGAAAATCTCATTGTAGTCCACGTCTTCTCTTTGACTGAAACCTCTAGCAACAACTTAACATTTGTACTTGGGTCCTTCATCTAGTGATTGACCATCTTTTATCTTGTAAATCCACTTGCAAGACACAATCTTTCTCTCATGTGGTAGTGTGACCAGATCTCATGTGTGATTCTTTTCATGAGATTCCATTTCATCTCCCATTGCAGCAAACCACTTCTCAAACGCATAACTTGAAATAGCTTCTTTGTAAGTGGATGATTCATAAATATCCACTTCCTCCATAACTTGTAGTGCATAACCCACTATATCTTCAAACTGATATCTTGCTGGTGGCCTGACATCAATTCTCCTTGGTCTTTCTTTAGCAATACTTCGTTTTTCTGACCCAACACATTGACTTTTAGAAGTAGAAGAATTTGAGTGCTCATCTGTCAATGATCGATCAACTTATTCTTCTGATGTCGATCGATACTGACCACCTGACATCAATCGATACTGTTGATTGGCCGTCGGTCGACAAGGTTCATCCGTCGTCGATCGATACTGATGATCCGACTGCACTTCCTACAGCTCCACCTGTTTGTCAAAACCATCAATTTCTTCTTTATCCCAAAACATCTTCTCCAAACCGTCATTTGAAAGCATGCACCTCGCTCTTGTTGGACCCGAATATGGTCTGTTAGCTGACGATAACACCAAAATAAATATTGGGCTGCGATAAGCCCAATACAGGTTGAAAACCTTAATTGAAGCAAAGACGAAGCCGAAGAGGTCACGGAAAAGAGGCAGCTCACATCACAAAAGAAGAAGCGCAAGACCCGGTCAAAGGGAAGCTTTACAAATCTCTCAACTTGCGGAGGAGATCTCGGAAGCCAGTTAGCGACGATCAGAGGTAGCCTGCAGCTATTTAAAGATGAAGTTGATCAAAGAAGAGGGGAGTTCGTAAAACCTTAATTTGCACAAGCTCTAAACATTTCTTACTATCTTTGTAATCTTCATAAGAACATCTTTTGTAATATATTTTACCCAAATTATCAATACAAATCATATTCATTCTTCAAGTTCAAACGGGATTCAGCCCATGTTTTCTTTCTTTACCTTAAACCTGACCTAAAATCTTGAGGTGAGTTTAGTCCCTCACAATTGGCGCCGTCTGTGGGGATCGAAATAATTGAATTCCTTACTTTAAAGCTTAAGGATGAATTCAGCTGATGGGACAACGAATCCATCTAACCCCGATCAATCGAACCAGAGCCACAGCTCACCAAACCAGACTGTCACGGGGGCAACTAACCCGAGATCCTCCAGTGGGACCAACTCTGGGCTCCCAGCCCTCAACAATTCTCAGCATCAACCCGCTCCGAATCAAACGAAGGCTCAACTTTCTGAGATTCGTCAGATGATGATCCAGTTAGTAGACAAAGCTCAAGAAAACGAGCGGAAAATGCAACAGCTAGCCGATCGGCAGCAACGATTTGAAGAGATAACCAGATCTCTATCCCCAACAACCCAACCATCGCAACGTCAAGGTATGGGGGTCACCTTCCGTGATCGGTTGACCGACCCCTCATTCCTCCGAGAGCGTCTGGATTTTTCCCTTGACAACACTAGTGGGAAAGAACATGGACCTGCTTTCCAAATGCCTCGCGTTAGGACAGCTCTCGCGTTTATCCCACCTATCACTAGCACTATGGGAAGCAACGTAGCGACAACCAGCTCTATGCCTGATCAGGTTACTGGCCAAAGCACTCGCTTGCCACTCCCACCACCTCTTTTTAGGTCCGGAGCAGGAACAACCATACCGTCTGGAGGCAGAACATCAGCTTCGGTGTTTTAGGCCAGGAATTCCACCCCGAATACGGATATCAAAGGACGGATGCTGATCCTGCAGCTTTCCCCACTAACCTTGCTCGTCAAAATAACCCGAGGGCTAGTGAGCGACTTAGCCCATCAGCTACCTGGGAAAATGATCGAGCTCGGTTCCGTCAGGAGCCTATCCGACAGATACCTGACAATGACCCAGCTGTCCTTCCTTTAGAGGGACCCGAGACCATTCGCAGATACATGGAGCAAACTCACGCAGCTCTCCAAAAGTTTAATGCTGAAGTCCACAAGGCAACGAGCTCAGCTCCCGAAATCGAGAGCTTGATTGAGGAAACCCGTGGGACTCCATTCACTGACAGGATTGCCAGCTCTTACATAAGAGACACCCGAAAAATTAAGATCCCCGAATACGATGGGACCTCAGACCCAAAGGTCTATTTAAGAGCCTTCCGATTGGCTATCGTGAAAGCTCATTTTACAAAAGAAGAATGTGAGGCAGGATACTGCAGGACATTCGCTGAAAACCTGGTCGGAACATCCCTCGGATGGTTCTCTGGCATTGAGCCAAATTCGATAGACACCTTCGATCAGTTAACCAACTCCTTCATGAAGCAGTATTCGACCCATATCCTGAAGCAAGCATCCGAGGCCGACCTCTGGAAAATCAGACAATGAATGGGACTCTCGCTACGAGCCTACATTGAGAAATTCAGAGCAGTAAGAACTAAGCTCTCGAACCCTAACGATCAGGTTGCCATCGAGGCCCTTAGAAGAGGTCTTTGGCATAAATCATAATTCTGGTCGGAGCTGACGCTCAACCCTCCTCCAACTATTGATGATGCTTTTCATAAAGCCTCTGGATATGTTACCTTGGAAGAGGAAACAGNAGTCGTCATAATAGAGGTCACGTTATAACGGGAGCTGATACTTCGGAGACTCGATCAAGAGGAACCTGGAGCAAGTACGTAACTGAAGCCGTGTATTTCGGAGATCAGTTGAGGAGCTATCGACGAGACCTGGACTATATAAAGACAGAGAAGATCTAGAATAGGGGGCCATCTCCATAGATACAACAACTATCAGATTAGATAAAATACATTACGCATTCTTCTTGTAATCGTGATAAACACCTTTTGTAATACTCTTTGATCATCAATACAATCATATTCATTCATTAAGCTTACTTACGGGATTCAGCCCACGATTCATTATCCTTCAACCTAACCTAAATCTAAGAAGTGAAACTTTGTCTCTCACAACAGCTGCACTGGATAAACTCCACAAAAAACCTTGTAATCACCCGAAAGGTGAAGCCTCAGAAGGGAAAACACCTCATATAAAGGGGAACTTCCGAAACAGTCAGACTCAGAGAGAGCATTCTTACGGAGTCGAGGAAGACAAAGTGGAGAAACCTGTCGCCGCGACAACTAAAGCTCGCTAGTCGAAAGGATACGACGAGAGCAAACATTGCTCCTACCACGATCGGAAAGGACACTCAACTGAGGAGTGTTGGGATCTCCAACGACAACTGGCAGCCAAATTTGCAGCCGGAGAAATAAAGGGCGTGGACCTCAAAAAGCCACAGCCCTATCATAAAATAGGTCCCAGAGATACCTCTCTGAAGCGCGAAAGGTCACCCGAGAAGGAGACATATTCGCCACCCCAGCTCCCAAGAAGAGAGTCGATATGATCCTTGGAAAATTCCCACAGGAAAAAAACCTACAAATCCATGCCCTCCTGATTAAACCACCACCTCAACCGAGCCCTAGTCCGAGGGTAGACTATATTCTTGGAGGGTCCGACGTGTGTTAGGACTCCATTAATTCTATCAAAAGTCATGTACGGAAAGTTGTGTCCAACACCTAGCCTAAGCCGACCAACCCTGAATCCAACACTAAAATATCTTTTTGGGAAAGCGAGACGTCAGATCTTGACAGACCTCACGACGATGCCCTTGTCGTTACACTGAACATAGCAGGGTACGAGTTACCTAAACTCATGGTAGACACCAGAAGTTATGTCAACCTTATTTTCTATAACGCCTTGAAAGAAATGGAAATAAACGATTATGAAATTATCGACCAGAAATCCAACCTCATAGGTTTCTCCGGAGAAACAACTACCTCATTGGGAACTATTAAACTCCCAATCATAGCTGGCGGAGTCATGAAGATGACCAATTTTATAGTCATTGACAAACCTTACCTGTTCCATGCGATTCTAGGAAGACCCTGGATCCATAAGATGATAGCAGTAGCTTCAACTTATCACCAATGTGTGAAATTCCTTACACCTGACGGAATAGCTACCGTACATGGTAGCCAAAAGATCTCCAGAATCTGTTACCTAGGAGGATTCGAAATTATAAAAGAATCCCCCCAATAGCAATTACAGATCCATGAGGGTCGTGAGATGCAACAAAATATTCGAGGTCCTCCTAAAAACCTCACCGAATAGGTTAGCATCGACGACTCAAATCCTAACAAACAGGTAAGCATCGGATCCGACCTACCTCTCAAAACTAAAAAGGAGCTCACTGACTTCCTAAAAAGCAATGTCAGAACCTTCGCGTGGACCACCAGTGATATGAAAGGCATAGACGCGAATGTCACCACCCATAAGCTCAATGTAGACCCCACTTTCAAACCGATCAAGCAAAAGCGTCGTAAGCTAGGTCTAGAAAAGGCTCAAGCTGTTAATGACAAGGTCGACCGACTCACGAAAGCTGGGTCCATTCGAGAGGTGCATTATCCCGATTGGTTGGCCAATCCGGTAGTAGTAAAAAAGAAAAAATGGGAAATGGAGAATCTGTGTAGATTTCGCCGACCTAAACAAGGCTTGCCCCAAGGACAGTTTTCCGTTACCTCACATCGATCGACTGGTCGAGGCCGCTGTTAGCCTCTGCTGGGAACTCTGTACGTCTGATCCTGAAGCGAATAACCAGCTCCTGACAGACAGCCTCGATCTAATCGAGGAAAGACGAGACCGAGCCCTGCTTCGCATTCAAAAATATCAGCAAGCAATGGCACGACATTATAACACCAAAGTCAGACCCCGACAGTTTGCTGTAGGTGACCTAGTACTTAGAAAAGTGTTCGAAGGAACCAAGGAGCCAGGTGCTGGGAAATTGGGAACCAATTGGGAAGGTCCTTACCGGATTATCCACGTGGTACGACCTGGCGTCTACAAGCTCCAGAAGGTGTGAACCGGGGTACCTAAAATCCGATCGTGGAACACCACGAACCTCAAGAGATACTATCATTAGGTACCTAAATTTCCTGAACTACGTTAGGCTTGATCCTTTGACTAGGTATGTAGGCAGCTCCGTCATGAGTGCAGCCCCAATCTCTTTTCATCATTCTTTTCACTTAAACCAAAGGGGGCATATGTTTGATCAAAAACACATAGCCCAAACCAGCTATTGTATGACTATCTCAACATTATGTATTCTAAAAAGTTTGTTATCAATAAAACAATCATCTTCGACATTTCGAGTTTTTTCGACACTAAAGGTCTTAAAATCCTTCGAATAAATTCAGGTCCCCATAAACTTGAACCTAAGGTCTTAAAATCCTTAGCTATCTCGGAGGTCTTGAAATCCTTCAAACAAACTCAAATTTCGACAATCCTAAAGTCTTAAAACCCTTAGGAACCATTAAGGTCTTAAATCCTTCGAACAAATGCAGGTCTTCACGAACCTGAACCTAAGGTCTTAAAATCCTTAATAACCTCAGAGGTCTTAAAATCCTTTCAACAAATTCTAATCTCGACAAACCTAAATCTAAGGTCTTAAAATCCTTAGAAACCATCAAAGGTCATAAAATCCTTAACAAATTTTAAAAGGTCTTAAAATCTTTAATGACTACAAAGATCTTAAGATCCTTAACAAATTGTAAAAGGTCTTAAAATCCTTAACAAATTTCAATAGGTCTTAAAATCCACCAAACTAATTCAGGTTCTCATGAAACCATTCTAAAGGCCTCAAAAACCATCAGAATAATTCAGGTTCCTGAAAACCTCGAGCTGATCTAAAACTTGATCCTTACAAGTCATTAGATACCATATCTAATGATCAAAGTAAGATTAAGTAACTTAGAAATAACCAAGTCTGAAATAAAAGATTTAAAAGCCTCTCCAGGCTAACAAAGGTTCAAAAGATAAACGAAACGGATAATGGTTTAAAAGCTTCCTCATACTATAAGTCTTGAAAGCAAATGAAATAAGTGCCCATCGGGCAGAAGTCTTAAGAAAGCAATAAGACAGATCAGAAGAGCCTCAGCTCTTAACCCTCCACGGCTCCGGAACCTGCTTCAGCATCCTTATCCTCCTCAACTAGATCATCCTCTCTGGCAGGAGCCTCCTCATCTGCTTCCTTGTCAACACCTTCTGGGATTGCCTCGATTGGAGCTGAATTAGGATGCACCACACCTAAGTAAGAACCATACTCTCCGGAAAATGCCGGATTAAACATGTTAATCTCGAAAGTACCTGAGCTCTCTGAGAGTTGAGGAAGGGGGGATCTTGCTAACTGAGAAATCGGAGACTTGAGCCTTCTCATATGCGGCAGCTGCATCTGGCATCAAAGCCATTAGACGGTTGTACTCCTCCTCTGCATTCTCGATCTTGTTAGCCAACAGATCCTTCAAAAGCTCGGTATTCGCCTGAAGCTCTTGAACATAGATCTAGAGATCTGTTTCCTCCTTCTTTTTTGTAAACTTCTCCTTAACAGAGGTTAGGATCTTGTTGTAAGCATCGGCTACCTCCCTCTTTCCTCTCCTAACAGCAAGCTTAAACTTAGCTTCCTTGTTCTTTTGACTATCTTGAGACGAAGCAATCAGATCCTGAACCTGATGCTCAACTACCTTTCGAGCATCATCCAGATCGGTAATCCTCCTGCTCTTCACTTGGATATCGATCGCCTGACTTTCAATCTCCCCTGCTGAGCATTAGCCTTCAGACCAAGCATCTCGACCTCGGCTTGGAGCTCAGAGACCTGAGCACGAGCCTGGTCGAGCTCCATCTTGGTGGTCTTGAATAGCTCGGTAACCTGAACTAATTCTCCAGCATTAGGGTCATCGCGCATGGTCTCTTCAAAACTTCAGCTGAGCTCTGTTAACGGCCCCAACTAACTACATAGATGAAAACAATAAAGTAATAAGCATCACTATAAGGGCAGCAAGCCGAGAAAGGCTGAAAATCACATACATGACCCATGTGGTGAGTTATCTCGACATATTCTTCCTTGTTGGTCAGATTATTGATCGAAGGCACGGAGCATCCTACCCTCTTCATGTGCCTCATCAACGTCGCTAAGCCCCAGAGATCATCCAAGATCGATCCAGGTTTCGAGTGGGTGAAGTTCCAGCCAATGGTTCCTCCCCTCGAATACGAGGAAGAAGACCTAGAAGGCATATCTCCCAAGTCGTTCTGGAACTTCTTATTCCTCGGGGGCTCAATCTCAAGAGGTTCTTTGGCAGCTTGAGAGTTAAAATCCATCGGCGGAATCTCAGAATGAGGAGTAACATCCTGAACTCTCGGCTCAGCATGGTTGGCATCTTTAGCAGAGACGGAGGATCCATCACAAGAATTTCCTTCAGCGAACTAAGGAAGGCCCCTCCCTGATTCTTTTCGCTACCTCGCGAGGTGCTGGCAGCTACGGTAGGCCGACCCCTGGTACGAAATGACGGTTTAAGAGGCATCTTGGTTGCTTGAGTCTTCTCGGTTTCCGAAGTGCTAGCTCCCGTCGATATTGACACCACCGAGTTACCTTCAGAAACTAGATAAAAAAAGCTCATACATATCAAAAATCAAATCTAGATACAAAAAAAAAAATCAAAGTTAGAAGGCTACCTTCTAAATCTTCAACCGTGATTGGATCGAGGAACTTGGCGTTGTACCGGTTAGGGAACCTAGCAGATCCAATGCGAGAAGTAGTAAAAGATGCCCAAGTACTGGGACTCTGCTGCAGCTTCCGAAAAAGAGCTCTGGTCTGCTTACCAGAGAGCTTGGGAGGTTCCTCGATATCTGCTTACGAAATCAAGAGTTCAGCAGGTAACGATAAACAGTGATAAGTAAAACATGTCCCTAGTAGTCCTAACCAGATATATCATACCAAGTAACTGTGAGGGCACGGCCCACAGGGACCAGTGTAGGATCGATCTTGACATAAAAATATTTCTTCCTCCAATCATCATCACTACCAGAGAACTTAAAAATACCAAACCTAGGGCGACAAGGGAGATAGTAGGCTCTTAAAAATACCACCTTCCTTAGAAGAGCTCTCCTTTATCGTATAAAGGCTCATCAGCTCAGTAAGCCTAACGGCGACCCCTTCCTCCTTAGCCCTGGTGATAAAACCATTTATCACCCGGATAACCGAGGGACAAAGCTGAGAGAGAGCCAACTGATAATGATCAAGGAGATCTAACAAGAGGTCTAGGAGCGGGAACCTAAGATAACACTTAGAGATGTATTTCTCATGAATACAGAACCAACCCTCCGGGGCGGTTTCGGGGGTTTCATCGGGTTTACAAGCCCTGTCCAATTCCTTCTGGCCGTGGGCTTGAACAATAAGATTAACAACATTCTGGCCCTTCAGCAGAGAAGGCGAATGAGGTACCGAGGGAGCGATCCCGCTAGAGCCGTCCTTCTTCTTCATTCTCTTGGAGACCCTTGCAGCAATCGTGTCTTTAATCGTCTTCTTATCTCTTTTCATCTTCTCGCCGACCTCTTGCTTAACCTTCATTAAACGGACACCGGAGGGGGAGATTCCGGTCTCTCCTGAACCTTCTTGCGGTGGATCCATAGTAAGGAGGGGTAAAGAAAATCGGAAAGATGGGAAAGGGAAAAAGTGAAGCAAGCTAATAGAATCTTTTAGGAACTACAAATTCTAGGAAGATTGCAGAGGAACAATGGTGAAAATCGAAGAATGAAAGTAAAAAAAAAAAAACAGAAAACCCCAGTAAAATAAAAGGGTGGATGAGAAGTTAGCTTGGAAACCGAGTGAAGGCGTGGAGAAGATGGACAGTAGCAATTAATGCTCACAACTTTATATCCCATCAAGTCTCGAAAATCGGAGCAAATATTTCAAATCCCTTTTATCTGAGCCGTTGATCTCATAAAGAATAATCTCAGCCGTCCGATTAGGTGAAGAATATCTTCGTTGAAGATAGCTCGCAATCATTATCTCAACGAAAAAGATTGAGGTATAGTGGCTAGGTTTAGCTTCCGAGGTAAAGAATCTTATCTCGAAAGCAGGGGGAAACTGTTGGGCCCGAATATGGTCCGCTAGCTGACGATAACACCATAATAAATATTGGGCTGCGATAAGCCCAATACAGGTTGAAAACCTTAATTGAAGCGAAGACGAAGCCGAAGGCTGTTAGCTGAGAGCAACCCTCAAAGAGGTCACGGAAAAGAGGCAGCTCATATCTCAAAGGAAGAAGCGCAGGACCCGGTCAAAGGGAAGCTGTTACAAATCCCTCAACTTGCGGAGGAGATCTCGGAAGCCAGTTAGCGACGATCAAAAGTAGTTTGCAGCTATTTAAAGATGAAGTTGATCAAGGAAGAAGGGAGTTCGTAAAACCCTAATTTTCACAAGCTCTAAACATTTCCTACTATCTTTGTAATCTTCATAAGAACATCTTTTGTAATATACTTTACCCAAATTATCAATAAAAATTATATTCATTCTTCAAGTTCAAACGGGATTCAGCCCACGTTTCCTTTCTTTACCTTAAACCTGACCTAAAATCTTGAGGTGAGTTTAGTCCCTCATAGCTCTCTCATACAAAGTTTGGTTAATTCTCTCTGCTACACCATTCTTCTGTGATGTATCCCTGACTGTAAGATGCCTAGTAGCTCTTGCATCCTTACAAAACTGATTGAACTCTGATGAATAAAATTCCAGACGTTTCGCTGAAACTGTAGAACCTTCAAGCAAATACATAATACCATGAATGAAACCTTTAAGAATCACATCTGGCTCCCTATAGACACTCAGAACTCCATTTCCACATGAATACTTGAAACATCTGCTATCCAAAAGGCTAACTGAGATCAAGTTCCAGGACATAGATGGAACATGTCTAACTCCAGTCAATGTGCATACTCTACCATCATGTGTCTTGAGCTTAATAGAACTGATTCTTGCAATATAGCAAGCAATGTCTTTCGCCATTTTGATCTTGCCATCAGTCTCTGCCTCATACTCTGAGAACCATACTTTTCTTGGAAACATATGATAGGACGCGCATGTGTCCAGGAACCACACATCTTTAGGATGTGTTTTTCCATGGGCAACCAGCACAATATCATCATCAGATTTAGCTTCATTCTCGGCTACAGCAGCAGAACCAGCTTGCTTCGTCTTTTTAGGACAATTCAATTTCCAATGTCCTTTCTCTTTGCAGTAATTACAAATATCAGTTGGTTTAAGACCCTTTGAAAGCGACTTTTTGTCTTTCTATCCTTTGTCTTTTCCAAAGTTCTTTCCACCACCTACAAACAACCCAGAAGCTTGGTCATATGTATCAGAACCTGATGTCTTGTGACGCAACTTCCTACTGTGAAGTGCCGACCTGACTTCCTCCAAAATCAATGTATCCTTACGTCCTATGAATGACTGAACAAAGTTCTCATAGGAGTTTGGTAGTGAAATTAACAAAATCAGCGCCGCATCCTCATCCTCCACCTTAACGTCAACATTCCTGAGATCAAACATAATGGAATTTAGACTATCAAGGTGATCTTGGAGTTGTGTACCTTCTTGCATCCTCTGAGCGAGAAGACATTGTTTCAGAAGTAGCTTCTTAGTCTGAGACTTTATCATGTATAGACTCTCTAACTTCAACCACAAACCAGCTGCAGTATACCCACCAGAAACCTCGATAATGATCTCATCTGCCAGACACAGCAAAATCGTTGAGTACACCTTTTCTTCATTAACCCCCATCTCAGCTGTAACAGGTTCAACCTTCTTCTCTGACAATGGTGCCCAGAGACCTTGTTGCTTCAGCAATGCTCTCATCTTGAGTTGCCAGAGACAGAAACTGTTCCTTCTAGTAAACTTGTCAATCTTCAGTTCATCCCAGACATCTTCTCACCAATTCAACCTGAAGCTCTGATACCAATTTATTGTGACGGATGTGAGAAGATATAAATTAACATATGAATGAACAATAAAGAAAGACACATAGATTTAACGTGGTTCACCACTAACAGCTATGTTTACAGGCAGAAAGAATATTTTATTGGTGGAGACGAATTTTTCAAAATACACTTTGTGCTATCCTTGGT